>SNQJ01S0032587.1:88059-104875 GCA_010110895.2 Picea sitchensis
ATAATCAACCTGTACCATAAACAAGTGCATCCAACCATGTACCAAGTATATACCAATCATGTTTCAACTACTCATCAACAATGACTCATCAATATGTACCAACATCATCAACTATACACCTCATGTATGTGCCAACTCATCATCTTCTTGTCTCAACCATGACTAGTTTTGGATTAGTCAACAACCTTAACTTGAAATAATCATAACTTTGTACCTGTAATAAATAAATATCTGAAACTGATACATAATGTTCTTCAGTGTTTTTTATGAAATTCCTCCAGGTTTCACTACTTGGAACCTCTCATAAAAGGAGTTATATCAAAAATGGCATACCTTGTTGAATTATGGCTTATTCTAGAGAGCGACCTTGTAGAGCGTTCCCCGCACATAATATTTGTGGAATTGATTTGAAACTATTACAAAACCTACTATAGAATGTAATATAACTATCAAAATTGGTCTCACTGAATTTGGATATTTTATGTATAAGTTATGATGTTATTACCCGAAACACATGTTTTAGACTAGTTTCAGGACTAGCCACAAACCCTATTTTCCACAGAGTGTATCTCCAAAACTACAATGAACCACAAGACGATTTTGTTACCACAGATACTTGGATATGTTTCCTCAATGGAATATCAATCTCACTATCTGAATCATTATATAAAAGAATTTATTACGAAAATGGTGAGATGACTTGTAAATAACATACCTTAGAAAGCATCATGAAAAGAATTTGTCCTCCCTTGAATTCCGACCCTCTTTTCTTCACCTTCCCTCTAAAATTTGGCTTATATATCCTTTGGTTACCTTAGTAACCTATATATCTTCAATATGCTCAAGTGTTCCACCCCAAAAATGCTCAAGAAGCTCTCACAAGAATCTCTCCACCAATACTCCAAAAGATATTCTCACAAGAATCTCTCCATTGATCCACAAAAAGGATGATCTACAAGAGACCATTTCTATCTTATTTATACTTTCATCCTCTAGGTCACTTAACCCATTTTTAGGTCACTTAACCCATTTCTAGGTCACTTAACCTATTTTCCTTATTTTATGGTTAACCACTTTCCATAAATAGAAAGTTCTCCAATACTTTATCATTTAAATATTCCTTTTTGATTTTGTCACCTTACTTGAAATGTCATGGAAATTCCAATTCAACCACCAAAAATGTCATGCACTGACCGTGCATAGTGAGCAGTGAATGGGGCCAACATTGAAATTTCTTCAATATGTGCCTGTATGCATCAAAATTTGACATGGTTAAACTAGACACATGCCTTGACGGTATGGGAGGGTTTCAAGACTCAAGGATATATGATGTCATACAGAAACATTTTGAAACAATTTCAACGTTGGCCCCATTCATAGGTCACCATTTCCCATCATGTACTCTAGCCCTAGTACAATGTCTTTTAATAGTTATTTCCTTTAAAATTCGACCGATCAAAAAAATAAAACGAAACGAGGACAAGATGAGACGATATATAGAGTGGGTCTGTAGTGATATTTGAGTATAAAGATGAATGAATTAACTTCTCTTGGTTTCGAGAATAATTTATTCTCCACTAAACAAGGCCAAACACGTGAAGGTGGAAGCTCATATGACCCCTCCCCCCCTCACATCACTCTCAATTCCCCAATACCCAATATATAAAATAGAAAACAAACAAAAACAACATATTAATCATGCATAGAAACTATGAGAACAAAAATGAAATAAAACTTAAAAACATGTAATTAACCCACATAATTAAAAATTATTTAAAGAGAATAATAATTCATACAAATGAAAATATCTAGTTACGTACGTCATCGACCAACGCAACATTTGTATCATCCTTCTTCTGTATCTTCTTCTTGATCATCCAACTCAATATCTGTATCAACATTCGATTCAGAAACACTGTTGAAAGGATTCATGGTATCATCATCATCATCAATGTCATTTTCGAGCATATATTCATCGATATCATCATTAAGAACTGGCACATTGTCTCCTACGCCTGGTTCATCTTCTTCATCTGTCAACCCATATTCTTCCTTCTCTAGTTCTACACCATCTTATTCTTCAATATCATCTTCCTCATCTACAGTATACTTTATTGGCATTCCTCTTGGATCATATCTAACAAAAAATGACCAATCCCTCATACCTGTAACCTTTGAGTAAAAGAATTGGTCACATTGACTTGGAAAAACATAACGGTCATTTGTTTTTTCAAAAGATATTGTTTTAATCATCGAAAATCCATTGGCATGCTTAATAAAGGTTCTTTCCTCATCATGTTCATGCATTCATAACCTATACCATTTGACATCGAACAAAACTAATTTGAAGGAAATAAATTCACACTTAATTATATCATTCAAAAACCCATAGTATCTATTTTCATATTCTTGAGGACATCTGTCACTCATAGAGAAAACATTAGTGACCTAGAATACTGTAGTTATCCCACTATCATAAGTTTTTCTGGTTTCATCCAACTGTTTGATGCAAAATTTACGACCATTGCACCACATAGCCTTGTGGTGTTTCAACTGCAATATGCCAGACATGTAAAAGATGCATTGTCAATTAATAATAAACAAATTTATATAACTTGGAAAGTATAATATGAAAAAAAAACACCTACAGTCACATTAATATAATATAAAATAACTGAATAATATGGGTGAATTTCCTTTCCTTTCCATCTTTCAAACAATATGCTAAATCTATTTCCCTCTGCGTAACATCAAAATATCCATTACGACGAGCTTCTCTAACCAATTCAGACAGTTCTTTCCATGATAAGCTACTGCCATAATGTTCTTTACATCTATCAATTCATACCTTCATCCAGTCCAGATTGTTTGCAATGTATAAATGTAGTGCATCCCAACCTTGAGCAACTGACTGATCAGAAAATCACAATTCACCAATATTAAATATTAGTTATAACCATGGTAAATATTAATAAATGATAAAAGAATAAATATTAAATGAGTATGATCATATACACAACAAAACGAGAAATTTATATTTATTAAAAATGTCCACATTTTAATTACCTCTCACTTTCTTCATTGTACCTTTCCCCAACAACTGCTCCCTTTCAAATTTTTTGATGGAGTTCACATCCCAAATGCAATCCACTGCATGCATATCTTGTGCTACTAATTTAGGAAGATACTTATGGTTCTTATAAAGGAAGTGTTTACACTCATCAAACACTTCATTTCCTAAACTTTTTGACCAACGAGATTTCATCTTAAGACCACAAACTGGACATGCAAATTTACCCTTTGTTTGAATACTTGCAACAAATAGATTAATGTGAATTATTAATTTATATAGAAAATGATTATTTAAACAACATGCATGATATAATAAATTAATTATATACTATTCAAGTGTGCAATATGGAACGTTACATACCACAAAAATGCGTTAGTCCTGGGGCATCATGAATTGTCCATAAAAGTATTCCATGACATTGAAATCTCTTATGCCCAATTGGTTTACAAATGTCATACATAGTGATTCCCTCCCATAACTTTAGTAGCTAGTTGATAAGAGGCTCGATATACACATTCATATCTTTAACTTGGTACTTACCTAATTGTTTTAAATTACATGAAATTACTATCATGGTATGTATATACACATAAAAAAAAAAAAAAAAGATGTTATGCAAAAAAAGAGAAAAATGAAAAATTTAAATTCGAAAAATTAATGTAAACAAATACCTGAAATAATCATTGTCAACATTATGTGCTCCCTCTTTATTGAAATCCAAGGAGAAATGTTATTGTTGATAACAAAAATAGGCCACACTAAGTAAACATATTGAATCTCTCCAAGTGGATTAACACCGTCAGTTGCCAATGAAGCCTAACATTACAAGGTTCATCTGTAAATTCTGTCCATTTTTCAGCAATCTCCATAAATGCATAACCATCTGCAGGAATTTGAAGAACGCCATCTTCAATTCTCTTTCGTTCATGATAATCCATAAACTGTGCTATGCTTTGGCACTTGAACAATCTCTGCAAACGTGGAATTATGAGAATATGCCGAAGAGCCTTTCGAGGGGCCATTTTTGTTACTTGATCGGTTCGATATCCACTGATACCACATACTATACATTCTATTTTCGACGCATGTTTTCCATAATATATAATATGATCATCAGGACATGCATCTATACTTTGATACTCCATTCCAATGTCTTTCATAATATCATGTAAATCTCAATATGTGTGAGGTAAAGTATTTGACGAGGGTAACATAAATTCACCTAGCAATCTAAAACATAAAAAATAAATAGTTAATGTAAAGAATAGGGATTGTAAATATTGCATTTTTATTTTACACATTAATTAACACTAAAAACAATGGGGAATAGTCAACCTTTATGTAGATGTGAAGAAACATATTACATACCTTAGGATCTATGTCATACAAGTGTTAGACAAATGATTCGTAACTTTCAAGTTCACCAACAACAATGTAGTGGAGATAATATTTTCTCTTGACCCTTTATAAAGTCGTTTATTTGCCTTTTCAATCAGAGGTTCATCATAAATACCATCACTAATGTCCCCATGATCCTCATCTGGATGACTGAATAAGTCTTGAATCATTTGATTTGTCTCATCATCTTGAACTATGTTACTATTGTCATCTACTTCCATGGGATCATTAACTTGATCTTCATTATCTGCTTCAAGTTCTTCATCTTGTACTACAAAATCATTTCTTCTAGTACTTGGTGCTTTGTGCATAAAGATAGGGGGGAAATCTAACTTTGTAATTACAAACAATCATGAAAAATTAGTGCATGTATAAAACAATATAAAAGTTTGAGAATACAATAAATATTAAAACATATAATGAATGTATATACCATGGGACGATATTCATTTGATCCCCTGTTCATGTGCCCATATTTTCTACAATGTTTTTTAGTTGTTGCTATTAAAACTCTTTCAAAACGTCTAGTACAACAATTTTTGCAAGGTCAATAACATTTACCGTCACCCTTTTCACCCTCTTTAATTATTTTCCTAGCTCTAATGTTTTTTGACATTCTTCCCCACATACATATACTAAAAAAAATACATGTTTTTTGTTCGCCAAGAAGACCTGCAAACCCTTTTTGAAGTGTCATTATTATAGAAAACTTGTCGCAACATCCATAAAATGCAACATATTTATATATTTTATAATGTCACAATTCCGATAATCATTGACCAAATAAAAGTTGACTTGGTCAAAATACTAGGAGATCGTTGGAGGGGGAAAACCTAGTTTCCACAACGTCGCAACTACGCCAACTATCTTCACAAATGTGGCAAGAGAGACGACTATGGAAAATGTGGAAAGAGCAAAGACAACGTGGCAAGAGATATGACAACGTGGCAAGAGAGACATCAATGTGGCAATAGAGACGTTATCGAGCAATATGGAATTTTGTTTTTTAAATTTCCTCTATTTTTTTATAGTATGGCCAATTTTGTCCATAATGTCGTAAATAGAACGTTGAAAGTTTTACAATATGTACTAGTGGTCATTATGGTGGCGATGCGAGTCTCTAGCTGTGAAAAATGATATTGTTGGTCATGTGGTCTCTTGACACTCCATATCTGCAAGTTGAGGGCCTTAAGACATAATCTCCTTAGTTATCCACAAAATGGGGATAATATTTGTCTCCTACTTGGGGGCATGCGCTAGTCATAGAGTGCATGAGAAACAAAAAATATCCTAGTAGACCTGTTCCTGCAAAGAAACATCAAAATTTCAAGTGCAGGATGGCCTACTCATTCTCGTTCTCATATGGTCAGAGTCAAAACCAACTAAGATAGAAAAAGAAAAAATTGACAATTTGTTTTACTAAGTATACATATATGATGATGAAATCAATAATGCAAGTAAAGAAAAAATTGAAAATGCAATGCAACTAAACTGATATGAGAAAACAAAATTTAATATGAAAGAAAGTAAGATGAATTACCTACTTACCTGGGGTCCTGGGACCCTGAAGATCAAGTCTCGAAGGTGTAAGGTGAAATCGTACAACCAGTGAAACCACCTGATCATCGTGCGAAGAAATTTCCCTGTGTGCTTAATCATGTGAAACAACAAAGATAATTCCATCACATAGTAATAATGAGCATAAATAAACATACAATCAATCATGAAATAAAACTCATGGAGATGGGTGGGAGGGAGGAAATCCTGCTGAAAAGAGAAACCACAATCTTGATCGTCCCGAAACTCCCATCTGAAAGCACAACCACAAGCATGATCTATCCATCTCTGGAGTGGACTGGAATATGTAGATGATGGATCATATTCATCCTCATCAACACAATGGTTGCTCCCTAAATATTGAGAATATGTGAGATAACTCAAGAAGACCCCATGATTCACCCAAGGGGAAGAAATGAGGTATGGGACGAGCTCGGGTCTAGAAGAAAAAAAACATTGCCTCTTCATTTATGAATCCTTGTGAGAATCCCCAAGATGAGAAAACTTATTCTTCATAGAGTGAACCTCTAATTTCCCAGTATGGCTATGTCTTGGTACTCTTCCAAAATCAAGAACAAAGATGTTTCAAAATTCTCATAGAAAAAATATGCATCCCTAAAAGGATATGCATCACCCTGAATATGTCGTGACAAGTCATTCTCAAATGGATCGAGCAAATATGTGATCATGTCACCTCGAGGGTGACTAAGGTCACTCCTGGGAGGCAATTCCGAAGACCCTAGGGGAATGAAAAGGATGAAGGGAGGTGTAAGAAGAATTCCCCCAGAAGGTCAAGTGATGGAAGAATAGATTGGTTCAAAATGGTAAGTAAAGAGAGGTAGATGGATACCGAGTAAAGAGATAGTTTTCGATGCAACGGTACCAACCCAAGACACAAGAAAAAACACTTTTCCAACCATGTATAGTAATGGATCAGAAATTTAATCTTGTTGTCCCTAAAATAAAACAACATACAATTTAGTGAATCAACAATAGATTACATCCAAATTGATGCAGGAGCATCGCCTTCAAAGACGACAACGCACAAGTGGAGGCAAATAGAGGAAATCTTAGCAATGACAAAATTTCAAATCGAGCATTAACTCAGAATTTAAATGGGTTGTTGAGATATTTTTGTAACAACATTTTTAAATGTAACTTGTTTGTAAATTCTCTAAGAATTGTAAGAAACTGCAGATATGGAGTGTCGACTCTATTTGGTAGTAATTAATAGTTATTAACTATTAATTACTACCAAATAATAGGACAGAGTAGGTGTTAGTTTTAAAAGTTTGAAATGATAGGTTTTAGAACAGGACGAGAGAGCTCATTTAGCCGATCCTTAGATAATTTTTTAGTATTATATTGGAATAGATAAGGATGCATGAGATAAGGATGAAATAGACATAGTAGAACATAATAGAGTAGAAGAGATACTATGTAATTTCAATTTTCATGAGTAATAGAACAGACAAAATTGTCCCGAACTTGGATTGTGTTCATTTGACGTATGAATCAACAAATGTTGTATTCTATATATATTTTTTATTTCATTCTCATTCATGTATGAGAGTTCGAGAAGGTGATTGTATGGGTCTGTAATGAAATTGGATAAGTCCCAATTGTTTTTCTTCTGAACCTTGTATGCAAGGTTGCATCCCAAATGCAAGGTGTGCATTGACTGAGTCTTGGAACGACTCTGAGAGGGCTTTAGACAAAACAAAGGAAACTTGAGAATTCATGTGCAAGGAGTGCACAAAGTCTAGAATCGGCCTAGTTTCGAAGAACCAGGAAGGGAAAATGCCAGGCGGGCGAGGAGAGTTATTTCAAAGAGCCCTTCGATTATGAGTTATCGAAGTCTGAAGAATGCAAGGCATGCTTGAGAGGTCAAATCTTCAAAAGGACAAATCTCAAGAGGGATAACACTTGCTGAGTGTTCATTAAACAAAAGTTGACTTGCAGAGGAAGGGACAAAGGTTCGAAACCTGTGGAGGATAAAAATATTCAAAGACTAGAAGAAGCGAAGGTTCCAGAGGAAGAACGGTCGATATTGGAGGAATGCAAAGATGAGGACAGACAATTGTCAGATCTGTAGAAGTAGCGCGAACCTTAATGCTTTGTGCCCAAAGGAGGATTTTGGAATTTCATCATTCAGGGGAGCAAAGGTGGGAACTCCTTCGAACTCGTGATATGTGAAATTGCGACGGGAACTCAGACTGTCAGATATTGTGGAGAACACGTGTCAGTCGGTGGAAAACTCAAAGGAGGGACACGTGGTAGTTAGACAAAATTTTGCTGACTCACAACTTGGAGTGGTCAAAGGGTAGGGCTTCACAAACTCACGATACATGAAATCACGACGTAATCGTGGTTGTTGATCTAGGAGTGATCTGGACCGTCGATCGTCCATAAGGAGATTTTGACATTTCGGGAGTCAAGGGTTTGAAGGGGAGAAACTTCACAAAGTTTCGAGTCACAAAGTCCCGACTCAATAGACAGAGGAACATGGGCCGTTGAATAAGGGACAACGAGGACCGTCGATCTAGCATGGAAGAGTTTCAACATTTTGGCATTCGGGAGACTAAAGGTGCAAGACCTCTTGGTCTTGTGAGTCGCAAAATCCCGACATATGAAACCTCGACGTGCTCAAAGGATTGGCCCTAGGTTACAAGACAGGTTCACATGGAGAAAACCTAAGGGAGGAGCTACCATGAGTTAAGCCCCTTTGCGATTTCGGTAATCAGGAGTTTGAAGGACAAGGAGTCGACTCCTTCCCATTGCCAATAGCGAAATGAAATGAGTGCCTTTTGGGCTCGGTTGGTGATCACAGGTGGTGGTCACATGGAGAAAGGATACGAGGGGAGCTATCCCAGTGCTTAGCCTTCGTCGGGAATTAGATATCGAGAGTTGGAGAGTCAAAGGTGGCTCACATGTTGAGACCCTGATACATGAAGTTTCTAAATACTGTTTGTGTAGGCATGCGGTCATAGCTTGTGGTCGCGTGGGATGGAGCTCACACTTGGTGTTTGTTCGAATTAGGCGAGTTTCATAAAGGGACCTGTGAATATTTTTTTATTAGGGTTCCAATAGGGACCAAAGAGTTGTTTCAACTCAAGGGGATTGAATGATCTAGAGATCGGGAGGTCACGGAACCCCGAAGGGGAGGGGGGTTGCATCAGGTTGTATCAGAGCTAGATTAAGTTTGTTTGTAGACAACATACAAAAAAATAAAATAGGAAAGTTGGTATCATTTGTGGTATCAAATAAATTTCATTTCTGTTTGTAGGTGACGCAGTGGAATCATGCCACCAATAAGGCGCAGATAAAATGCAGAGATGGAAGAATAAACAAGGCGACTTCGAATGAGATTGGAAACCATGGAGACAACACAGAGAAGAGCACCAGACGTTGGTGATATCAGTGAAGCTGAGAGTGAAGAAGTAGAGGGCGAAGAAAATGTGATAGAGGATGCTGCACAAGATTGCTTGATAAAATTTGTTTCAAAGATAGGAGCCAGAGCAAGAATAGAGGTACCTATGTATGATGGAAATTTAGAAGTTGAAGAATTGTTAGATTGGGTATGTACTATGGACAAATACTTAGACTACGAAGACATCGAAGAATATAAGTAGGTGAAGCATGCAGTGACAAGACTGAAAGGTCATGCAATGTTATGGTGGGATGAACTGCAAGCTGAACGCAGAAGTAACGATAAGAAGAAAATTAAAATCTTGGATAGGATGGTAGCCAATCTGAAATCCAAATTTATCCCAAAGGATTACCAGATCAATCTTTACAAAAGATTACAGAACCTGAAACAGAGGGGTTTATCAGTGAAGGAGTACACTGAAGAATTTTACCGACTGAACATCAGGGCTGGATAGAAGGAGAATGAATATGAGAAGACAACCAGATATATCAATGGGATGAGATATGAGTTACACGAGGAGATCAACATGATGTCTATCAGTATAGTCGAGGATGCCTATCAAGCAACCTTGAAATCTGAAGAAAAATTGTCCAGGAGGCAAAGCCAACGAAGCAGAGGCAAAAATTCAAGCAAAGGCAAGGGAACCAACAGAGAGAAGTTCCAGAAGTCAAAGCCTGAAGATGACAAACAATATGGTCACCATGAGAAGGGTGGAAGTTCTAAGGAAGGACAACATGGAGGAAGACGTTTTTTTCCCAGAGGTAGAGAAAGAGGAAGAGCCAGAGGAGGAGTAATTAAATTCTACACACGTGGAAAGGAAGGACAAAAATATTGGGAATGTCCCAATAGAAAAAGAGAAGGTGGAGAAGCACATATCGCTGAAGCAGAGAAGCATGTGGAAGTAGAAGCTGCAAAAGGAGGAAGGAACCTAATGATGAGGAAAGTTCTTCTTAAACCTGAAAAATAACCAGAGGAACTAGTTCAATGAACAAGCCTGTTCATAACTGCTTGCAAGTCGAAGGACATAGTTTGCAAAGTAATCATAGACGGTGGGAGCATTGGCAATCTGTTATCCACAGAGATGGTGGAAAAGTTGGAACTGAAGACAACTGCACATCCAAATCCATACAAGGTACCGTGGTTGCAGAAAGGACATCAAGTCATGGTAAGTCAACAATGCCAAGTTAAATTTAAAATAGGAGTTACAAAGATGAAATATGGTGTGATGTAATTCCTATGGATGTATGTCATATTTTATTGGGGAGGTCATGGTAATATGACCGAAAGGTTATTCATGATGGAAGAAAGAATACCTATACCCTAGAAAAGAATGGTAGAACACATATGTTGTTACCCATAGAAGAGAAAGAGAAATAGTTCAAGCATACTTCTCATGATTGGAAAGGAACTCTTAAAAGAAGTCAAGAAGGAGAAATAAATGCAGTTTGTTGTAGTGAGGAAGTCTAGATTTATCCTTACAAATACTTCTGTAGAAGATTTTCCTATAGAAATCTAGGAACTGTTAGAAAACTTTGATGATATAGTCGTGGATGAGCTACCACACTCATTGCCACCCATTAGGAGCATAAGCCATCACATTGACCTTATTCCAGGAGCTAGTTTACCGAACAAAGAAGCTTATAGGTTGACACCTAGAGAGAATGAGGAGGTCAAAAAGCAGGTCCAACAGTTGTTGGATAAAGGGTTAGTCTGGGAAAGCCTAAGCCCATGTGCAGTACCGATTGTATTAAGTCCAAAGAAGGATGGAGGATGAAGAATGTGTACAGATTCCAGAGCCATCAACAAGATAACCATTAGGTACAGATTTCCTTTACCGAGGATGGATGATTTGATGGACTGTTCGACTGGAGCAAGCTATTTTTCCAAGGTAGACTTGAAGAGAAGATATCATCAAATAAGAATGAGAGAGGGAGATGAGTGGAAAACAACATTCAAGACAAATGAAGGATTATTTGAATGGATGGTCATGTCATTTGGTCTGACAAATGCACCGAGCATATTTATGAGAATGATGAATGAAGTGTTGAAAGACTTCATAGGAAGATTTTTCATAGTATATATGGATGACATACTATTCTTCAGTAAGACAAAGAAAGAACACTTAAGACATTTGGCATCAGTGATGGAAAGGTTGCAACAAGAGAAATTGTTGATAAATCTGAAGAAGAGTTCTTTTATGAAGAAGGAGCTCATATATTTGGGTTTCGTAATCTCTTCAAATGAATTAAAGATGGACCCAGAAAAGGTGAGAGAAATCAAAGAATGGCCATCACCGAGCAACACATTTGATGTAAGAAGCTTTCATGGGTTAGCAAGATTTTATAGAAAATTTATCATAAATTTCAGTGGCATATGTGCACCCATGTTGGACACTGTGAAGAAGAAACACAAGTCCTTCAGTTGGACAGAGGAAGCTGAAAAAAGTTTCAAACTGCTGAAAGAGAAGATCACAGAGAAGCCAATTCTGGTCTTACCAGATTTTGGAAAAACATTTCAGGTGAGATGTGATGTAAGTGGATTAGCTATTGGAGTAGTCTTGAGCCAGGACAATAAGCCAGTTGCTTATTTAAGTGAGAAATTGAATGATGCCAAGCAAAATTATTCCACGTATGACAAGGAATTTTATGCGATGATTCGAGCTTTGAAAAAATGGAGACACTATCTAATTCCTAAATAATTTGTCTTGTACAGTGATAATCATGCTTTGCAATTTATTACTAGGCAAGAAAAGTTGAATCAGAAACATGCAAAATCGGTAGAATTTATGCAGAATTTTACTTTTGTTATCAAACACATTGTTGGAATTGCGAACAAAGTCGCAGATGCTTTGAGCAGGAGGAATTTGATTATACAGGAATTTCAAGTGGAGACCTTGCGGTTGAAGCACCTCAAGGAGATGTATAAAGAAGATGAAGATTTCAAAAAAGCTTACGAGGCATGCAATAATCCTTTATTGGGAGATAGAATCCCATGGAATGAATATTTGATTCAGGATGGATTATTGTTCAAGGGGAGCCAATTATGCATTCTAAAGTGCTCAATGAGACACAACCTACTGAAAGAGAAACACAACATAGGTTTAGCTGGACACTTTGGTCACGATAAAACATTTTCATTGCTAAATAATTTGTATTATTGGCCGAGCATGAGAGAAAAAGTGAAGAAGTTCATGAACAAATGCAGAATTTGTCAGTATGCAAAAGGAAGACAAAAAAAAATTGGTTTGTATCAGCCATTACCAATTCCAGAGAGGTCGTGGGATGCAATCAATATGGATTTTGTTTTGGGATTGCCTTGAACTCAAAAAGGGAGCGATTCCATATTTGTTGTGGTCAACAGATTCTCGAAAATGGCACATTTCATACCATGCCAGAAGACAAGTGATGCACACACATCACCAACTTATTTTTCAGAGAAGTAGTAAGACTGCATGGATTGCCAAGGAGCATAGTTTCAGACAAAGACACCAAATTTGTAGGACACTTTTGGAGGAATCTATGGAAGAGGCTGAGGATGAACTTGTCCTTTAGTTCATCATATCACCCTCAAACAGATGGACAAACTGAAGTAGTAAACAAGAGTCTTGGGAAATTTTTGAGAAGTTTAGTCACTGAGCAAGGTCAACAATTGGATCAGATTTTAGCACAGGTAGAATTTGCGTTCAACAATTCAGTGAACAGGAGCACATGAAAGAGTCCATTAGAAATTGTGTACGGTATACAACCAAGAGGGATTACAGAGTGGAGAAATTTGAATCGATATGAGTTCATAAGTGTTGGAATATAATATTTTGCAACAGAGATGAAAAAACTCCATGACAGAGTCATAGAGTAGCTACCGGACAATAGTCAGAAATACAAGAGTAGAATTGATCAAAGGAGAAGAGAAGTTAAATTCGAAGTTGGAGACGAAGTTTTACCTCATTTGAGAAAAGAGAGGTTTCCAAGGGGAACATATAACAAATTGAAGATGAAAAAGATAGGACCATGCAAGATTATCAGGAAATTCGCAGCCAATGCTTATGATATTGAGTCGCCAGAAAATGTTGGGATATCCCCGATATTCAATGTTGCAGACTTGTATCCTTACAAGAGATATGAAGCAGGAGAATCAGATGATCAAACATAAATTCAATGGGAAGAGCAATTTCCCACAACAGAAAAACCTCAGATGGAGAAAATTATTGAATAGAGGGATGGAAAGAAAACCAAGCAGAAGACATATCTCGAGTACTTAGTAAACTGGAAAGATCATCCAATGGAAGATGCAAGTTGGGTCACAGAACCTTATATTTTGAAGCATGGAAAGACAGTGCAGGAGCTCATGGACAGGAGTCCATGAATTTTTTTAACTATAGGAGTATGATGCAGGAGCATTGCCTTCAAAGACGACAATGCACACGTGGAGGCAAACATAAGACATCTCAGCAATNAATTTCCCACAACAGAAAAACCTCAGATGGAGAAAATTATTGAATAGAGGGATGGAAAGAAAACCAAGCAGAAGACATATCTCGAGTACTTAGTAAACTGGAAAGATCATCCAATGGAAGATGCAAGTTGGGTCACAGAACCTGATATTTTGAAGCATGGAAAGACAGTGCAGGAGCTCATGGACAGGAGTCCATGAATTTTTTTAACTATAGGAGTATGATGCAGGAGCATTGCCTTCAAAGACGACAATGCACACGTGGAGGCAAACATAAGACATCTCAGCAATGACATAATTTCAAATCTAGCATTAACTCAGAATTTAAATGGGTTGTTGAGATATTTTTGTAACAACATTTTTAAATGTAACTTGTTTGTAAATTATCTAAGGACTATAAGAAACTGCAGATATGGAGTGTCGACTCTATCTGGTAGTAATTAGCAGTTATTATAATAGGACAGAGTAGGTGTTAGTTTTAAATGTTTGAAATGATAGGTTTCAGAACAGGACGAGAGAGCTCATGGAGCTGGTCCTTAGAGAGTTTTTCAGTATTGTATTGGAATAGATAAGGATGCATGAGATAAGGATGAAATAGACAGAGTAGAACGTAATAGAGTAGAAGAGATACTGTGTAATTTTAATTTTCATGAGTAATAGAACATACAAAATTGTCTCGAACTTGGACTGTGTTCATTTGACGTATGAATCAACGAATGTTGTATTATGTATATATTTTTTATTTCATTCTCGTTCATGTATGAGAGTTCGATAAGGTGACTGTATGGGTCTGTAACAAAACTGGATAAGTCCCAATTGTTTTTCTTCTGAACCTTGTATGAAAGGTGTGCATCCCAAACACAAGGTGTGTGTTGACTGAGTCTCGGAATGACTCAGAGAGGGGTTCATAGAGAATAAAGGAAACTTGAGAATCCAAGTGCAAGGAGTGCACAAATTCTAGAAGCGGCCTAGTGTCGAAGAACCAGGAAGGGAAAACACCAGGCAGGCGAGGAGAGTTCTTTCAAAGATCCCTTCGATTCTGAGTTATCGAAGTTCCAAAGAACGCAAGGCATGCGTGAGAGGTCGAATCTTTAAAAGGACAAAGCTCAAGAGGGATAACACTTGTAGAGAGTTCATTAAACCAAAGTGGACTTGTAGAGGAAGGGACAAAGGTTTGAAACCTGTGGAGGTTGAAAATATTCAAAGAATGGAAGCAACGAAGGTTCCAGAGGAAGAACGATCGATATTGGAGGAACACAGAGAAGAGGACAGACAACTGTGAGATCTGCAGAAGTAGGGTGAACCTTAACGCTTTGTGCCCAAATGAGGATTTCGCCATTTTTTCATTTGGGGGAATAGAGGTGGGAACTCCTTCGAAATCGTGATACGCGAAATCCTGACGGGAACTCAGATCATCAGATATTGAGGAGAACACGTGTCAGCTGGTGGAAAAATCAAAGGAGGGACGGGTGGTAGTTGGAAAACATTTCTCTGACTTGCAAACTGGTGTGGTCAAAGGGTAGGGCTGCACAAACTCACGATATGCGAAATCGCGACGTAATCGTGGTCGTTGATCCAGGAGTGATCTGGACCATCGATCATCCAAAAGGAGGTTTCGACATTTCAGGAGTTTGGGATTCGAAGGGGATAAACTTCACAAAGTGTCGAGTCACGAAGTCCTGACTCAACAGATGGAGGAACGTGGGTCATTGATAAAGGGACAACGAGGTCCGTCGATCTAGCGTGGAAGAGTTTCAGCATTTTGGCGTTTGGGAGACTAAAGGTGCAAGACCTCTTGGTCTCGGAGTCATGAAATACCGACATACGAAACCCCAACGCACTCAGAGGATTGGCCCTAGGTTACAGGACAGGGTCACATGGAGAAAACCTAAGGGAGGAGCTAACACGAGTTAATCCCCATCGCAATTTTGGTAATAAGGAGTTTGAAGGACAAGGAGTTGATGTTGGGTATGTGTTACATTCTTTGCATGTGTGTGTGTGGGCGCATCAGATATGACAACTGTGTCTGATGATCCCTCGTACTAGTGCACTGCTTGTGCTGTGTGCGCTAGGTTCTTTCCTAGGGGGGTCCCAGGGGGGGCAGGTATGCCCCCCCTGGTTACGCACAATGTCCTGAATTTTTTTTTTGGGCGGTTTTTGCTATTTTTAGCGGATTTTGCTATTTTTTAACGGTTTACTAAAAATAATCCCGGTTTTAGGGATTAGGGTTTTGGTATCTACAAAATACCTAAAAACATTGTATATATTGTATAGTGAATGGTGAAATTCGATATAATGAATATAAGAAAGGTTTTCCCGGTTGAGGGTTTCCGATATATATCTCTGTGTACTATGTGAATGAGCCATTGATTAAATTATATTTTGCTTAAGAATCTATTTGCATTTCTTTAATTCACAGGTTTAAAACTTACATGTGGTATCATAGCTCGTTTTTGGCTTTAGAGGGATGCCTTTGTTGTTGAGGGTTTGGCTCGGTCTTGATAGATCAAGTTTATCTTGGGTCTGTGATAAACCTGGGTTTAGTGGGAGATTTTGTAGTGGTGATTTAAGTGCAGAAAGAGGAATGGCGAGTTCTTCTAGAATCGAGATAGAGAAGTTCAACGGTAAAATCTTTGAGCTATGGAAGCTGAAGATGGAGGACCTTATTGTAGACAAAGAACAATGGATCATTGTGGATCCTGGTACGCAGCCTATCGGTACACAACCTACTGGCACATAGATGACTGGTACACAACCTACTAATGAACAAACTACTAGTACACCACCTACTGGTATGTCGAAGGAATATTGGAAGAAGTTGGACAGAAGCGAAAGGAGTACTATTCGACTCTTCCTGACAGATTTGGTGTTGTTGAATGTCTCAGGAGAATATACGGCCAAGGAACTAT
>SNQJ01S0032587.1:104885-138250 GCA_010110895.2 Picea sitchensis
GACATGTTGTTGGTAGGAAATAACATGGATGTTATCAAGGAGGTGAAATCACAGCTATCCTCCAAATTTGACATGAAGGATCTTGGTGCTGCTAACTTCATTCTGGGAATGGAGATTAAAAGAGATCGTGCAAATAGGAAACTTTGGTTGAATCAGACAAAACATGTTGAGAAGATATTGCAGACGTTTAATATTCATGGAAGTAAACCAGTCAAGGTTCCTATTCCTATATGTGTAAATTTATCTGTAGATCAGTGTCCCAAGACATAGGAGGAAGAAGAGGACATGTCCCATGTTCCATATCCCAGTGCAGTTGGCAGTTTGATGTATGCAATGGTTTTTACTAGACCGGACATTGCACATGCAGTGGGAGTTTTGAGCAGGTATATGTCAAAACCAGGGAAGGAGCATTGGCCAACAGTAAAGAGGGTCTTCAGGTATTTTCGTGGAACTACCAGTTATGGATTGTGCTACCATGGAAGACCAGGATTGGACAGAGTGTTGGACATACATGGATTTGTTGATGCAGGCTGGGCTGGAGATATGGATCGCATAAGATATACAAGTGGGTATGTGTTTAACCTATTTGGAGGAGCAATCAGTTGGATGAGCAAAAGACAGGTTATAGTGGCACTCTCAACTACAGAAGTTGAATACATGGAAACCACTCATGCAAGCAAGGAAGAAATATGGTTACAAAGATTGTGTTCAGGTATTGGGTTGGTACAACAAACTGTGAGATTAGATTGTGATAGTTAGAGTGCGGTCTTCCTGGAAAAGAACCTAGCTTACCATTCGAAGACAAAGCATATTGATGTACAATATCACTTTGTGAGAGACATGGTTGAGGAAAAGAAGGTGTTGCTAGAAAAGGTTGACACTTTGAAGAATGTTGCAAATTCATTGACAAAGTCCGTGAGCACATAAAATTTCTCCCGGTGTAGAGTAACAATGGGCATTGCTACCTTGGATTGTTGACTATATAATCCCCTGGACCCCTGGATGCAAAGAAAACAACAAGTGGGAGAATGTTGGGTATGTGTTATATTCTTTACATGTTTGTTTGTGGGCGCGTCAGATATGACAACTGCGTCTGACGATCCCTTGTACTAGTGCACTATTTGTGCCATGTGCGCTGGACACTTTCCTAAGGGGGTTCCAGGGGGGGGCAGGTATGCCCCCCCTGGTTACGTCCAACGTTCGGTGCAGCGCCCCAAATTATGTTTTTGGGCGGTTTTTTCTATTTTTAGTGGATTTTTCTATTTTTTAGCGGTTTACTAAAAATAATCCCGGTTTTATGGATTAGGGTATTGGTATCTACATAATACCTAAAAACATTGTATATATTGTATAGTGAATGGCGAAATTCGATATAATGAATATAAGAAAGGTTTTCCCGGTTGAGGGTTTCTGATATATATCTCTGTGTACTATGTGAATGAGCCATTGATTAAATTCTGTTTTGCTTAAGAATCTATATGCATTGCTTTACTTCACAGGTGTAAAAATTACATTTGACTCCTTCCCATCGCCTTTACGTGAAATGTGATGAGCACCTTTTGGGCTCAATCGATGATCAAAACCGATGGTCACATGGAGAAATGATACGAGGGGAGCTAGCCCAATGCTTAGCTCATCAAGAATCAACTATCAAGAGTTGGAGATTCAAGGGTGGCTCACACATCGAGACCCCGATACGTGAAGTTATGAAGTACTTTTTGTGTAGGCGTGCGGTCACAGCCTGTGGTCGCGTGGGGTGGAGCTCGCTTTTGGTGTTTATTCAAATAGGGCGAGTTTCATAAAGGGACATGTGAATATTTTTTTCTTCGGGTTCCAGCAGGGACCAAAGAGTTGTTTCAGCTCGAGGGGATTGAACGATCCAGAGACCAGGAGGTCGCAGAACCATGAAGGGGTGGGGACTGCATCACAAATCAACAATTAAAAGGTCTATATTAGCTAGCAATGTGAGCAATAAAACTAGTAACCAATGTGGACCGAAAATAACACTTCAAGACTGAATAAAGATGGCTGCCATAAAAGTAAATTTCTGCATCACTATATCAACCTTATGGCTCTAGCATGCAATGAAGTACAACAACAAATATGACCATCAAAAAGTGCTAAAATCTATCCCAATAGATGCACCTAGGTTAGTAGGTTAAACTAGAAAAGTTAAAGGGTTAGTCTAGGGTTAGTTTGTGAGATATTAGTGGTTACAATTAGAGTTTAAAGAGTCCCTAATGGTTGTAGGTTAGTTTTAATACAAAAATAATATTTTTTGGGAGATAGAGGATGCCCTAAGGGAGGAAGCATCCCCAAGGCATCAAGATCATTATCCAAAAGAGACAACTTCAAAACTTTAAATTTGTATGTTTACCAAGGCAACAATTTATTTCTCCCATGCAATCAATAAATGACTAGTGCCTTTAAGAAAGGGATAATGGAGTCAAGAGAATATGAAGAATCTATATATGTTACTTTCTTGGGTGTGTAAACCCTTTTACTCCCCAAGGAAAGCTTCTCTTAGCTAGGGTTTTAACTAGGAGGGTGTATGCAATTATACTCCTCTTAGTAAACCCTTACAAAACAATATTCCCTTAGCAATAAAATGGTGGAAACACAATTAGGGGTGTATTCCCTTATACTCTGTACTTGACTCAATAAAATAGAACCTTTAACTTGTACAAATGATAATACAATGAAATAAAAGGCACCTTAAAGCATTAAAAGGAAATAAAAGCTAGACTAACCACCAAAAATATAGTGACGGGAGAATCCCAAGGCTAGTGCACCATCTACATTAACCATAACCAAGATATAGCCATAAACAAAAGAACAAGAGAGAGAACTAGCCAAAGAGAGTGAAAATTTCAGTCCAAGAACCTCTCACAATGGAGAGTTATGTTATCAAAATGAAATCTTATGATCTCTGTTTATACAAAATGTAGCTAACATAGTTTGTCCACATAATATTAGGGAAAAAACAATATTAGGGGTCAACAAACCTAATATTTCCCCTTTACAAAGATAATATTTAAAAATTCTCTTTAATTTCACTTTTGCACAAAGAAAACCCTAAAACAAGGATGATATCATCCCTTGAAGGATGACGTTTTGTAAAATTGAGCAAGTCATTGGACCTAGGCTACAAAGTAGGGCCTCCAAAGGCCATGTGGAAATCATTCAGAACCCGTCCACCTCAAAATTCCACGTGTCATGCTCTGATTCATTATAAACCACCATATTCCCCTCAAATGTGACATCAATCCCCTAGGGAGTGACGTTTTTCCCCTTCTGGGAAAGTCGTTTGGCATGCAAAGGGTGGGATATGTATATATAGATGTCTCCTAGACCTCTGAAATCATCTCTCTATTGTCTAGCATGTGAGCCTATGTCATCCATCATGTGGGATGCTTGCCCTCATGGAAGCCCAAGATAGGCTTGTTCTTCCAAAACTAGCCACCAAATTGTACCTGTAGGAAAAATGGATACGCCCTCTAAGGATATCAAGTCAAAGAATCATGATGAGTGAATCAAGTCAATAAAAGAGCCATTAAAGCATGTATACAAGGACTGCATCATACAAACATGTGCTTAAGAAACTAGATGTTTTCCAAGTTTGGTTCTGGGTGGGTTGGCATGGTACTTCGTTTCAATGGATCAAACCCCCTAAGTATAGGAACAACCCTATATGATTCATGTGAATAAAATGAAATGGATGGGGGAAGTACTCAATGGGCATGGGGTTCATGATATGCAAGGGTCCATAGTATCTCATTTATGGGTTCCTTTGTGGAGGGTGTGTCACACCTTCATCCATAATGATTTTTTTCCAAGCCTATCAATTGCATTTTATCTTTATTTATTTTCATTTTATTTCAACATATCATAGGGTGAGTTGGAGTCCATTGCCTTGGCGTAGTGACCATATATCAAAAGTCTCACCCACAAGTACTTTCATGGAAATGAGAAGGATGGTTTATGATGAGACCCCCTTTCCCTCAGCCATGCAACTGAGAGACATTACCTTGGTGTGGTGGCCAGAAATGGTAATGTCATACCATTAGATACCCATGGATGTGATAGGTTGGATAGTGATGAGACCCCCTATCCTCAACTGATCCTCTAAGCATTTTTATTTATTCTTTTCATCGGGTCCTTATTTTCTTGCAGAGAAGCTTTTCATTTCTTTCTTGGGATCCTTTCAGTGAAGCATTTGGAAGGTTCTTTAATAATGCTTTTATCTTTTTCAACCTAACTCTCCTCTAGACATTCAACCCCTTCTTCCCATGAAATGAGGAATGGTCCTTTCCAGGGTCAGTCTACCCCAAAATCCCAAGAGATGATGTCATGAGAGGAAATAATGATGAAAAGTGGTAAGTATGGTCGGGAGTGGTACAATGAATCATCAAAGGAAGCTCCCAGAAACACCCCATCCTAAGGGTGACCATCTACTTGAGTTCCCCAGGCCAACCACTAGCATTTAAACAAGGTAAAAGGCATAGTTTCCAAAGTAGATGTATCATGATAAAAAATAACCTCTGATATACAAGATAGAATGCCTCAAATATTAAAATGATACCCACCATCATTCCTGAATTGTAGCATGGAGAAATACCCAAGTGACCTGTGGTGGCAAGATGGTGTGGATGATGACCAAGTGTTGGGTCATTGTGTTGGCGATGTGGGTCTCTAGCTGTGCAAAATGATATTGTTGGTCATGTGGTCTCTCGACACTCCATATCTACAACCTGAGGGCCTCGAGACATAATTTCCTTAGTTATCCACAAAATTGGGATAACATGCACCACAAATGTGTGCTCTCTTCTCTCTTAAGGTTGTGACATACCGCAATAGCCAAATGGTATGGGCTTCGCCACCTATCCACTCACTAGCACTATTGTCACTACTGGTATCTTTTATGCCAAGCCTCTTCATGGGCATGTACTTTCTTATTCTCCACTCTGGCACAACATCCTCTCCCATACCACTACCTGGTGTGAGTTTCCTCTTAATCTTGTGCCTGAAACCTCATCACACACCCTTGGATAAATCTTCTCTATTCCTCTGCTTATATTTCTCTCTCAGCTCAACTCTTCTTGTGTATCTCTCTACTCTTTTCCTCCTCTACTCTTTTGGGTCCATTGCAGTCCTCACCTAATATCAACAAATTCTTGGATCCTCCTCAATGGATCCATCTTTTGGCTCCTTTTGTTGATTAAGGTTGGTTGTCATTGATGTCAATCCTTGAAGAAATCCCAATAGCACAAAGGTTTGGGTAATGGACCCAAGTTTGTTTGATGTAAAGATGACTCATTATTGTTTTTTCATGGTTGATAATAAGTACAAATGGATGAACTCCAAAGTGGTCCCCTTATGGTGAAATCCCTCACAGGAAGATGCTTTGTAAATTGAGTTATCCTAGAAGTATGGTTAGAGAACCCATGATTATTTGTGGAATAATGAGATGGAGGTCAGTGAATTTTTCAGTGGAGATATCATATATTTATAGTGCTTTTCATGCCATTTCTGGTGGTATGTGGAACATCACATAACTCCTCACGGTTAGAGAGTTATGGCCATGAGAAGTTGGAGAACCCAGGTTTGGATAATGGACCCAAGTTTGTTTGATGGATAATGGTATGAGTTTTGATATATTTTCAGGTAATACTATTCTATATAGATATTACATGCCATGCCATTTCTAGTGGTATGTGGAATTTCACATAACTTCTCACGGTTTGAGAGTTATGGCCTTACGAAGTTGGAGGAACAGGTTTGAGAGTTATGGCCTTACGAAGTTGGAGGAACATGTTTGAGAGTTATGGCCTTACATGTTGTTTGGAACAGGTTGGTGCATGGTTGATGCACTTGGTTGATTACAGGTTGAGGTACAGGTTGATGCATGGTTGATGCATGGTTCAGGTTTACAATGATATATCTCATAGTGATAGTGTGACAATGGTTCCATAATTCTACTTCTACTTCAGGGCGGTTGGACGGGCCAAGGATAGGTGGTTGTAGCCGGAGAACATAGGGAGTTGTAGCCTCCTTTTGGTTGTAGCCAGAGAATAAGGCAGTTGAAGCTTCCTTTAGGTTGTATCCTGGGAAACAAGGGGGTTGGAGCCTCCTTCCAGTTGCAGCTGGAAAACAAAGGAAGTTGGTGCTTCCAATGAATGTAATTCTTCAAGACATACAAGAAAAAACATTATTTGGTTTTATCCCTCTTTGTGTTTCCACGTAAAACACTGGTGTATTGTGTATGTGTATGATTGTTCATTTTTTCAAGTCTATTGAGTATAATCCAGTGTGTCTTTGGGGCATATATCATCTTATTTTCAGCAGTGTTTCATTGCCATATTTTTTTGTCTTGTGTTGGTTATCTAGTTGGTTGAATAGAAAGTGTAACATTCCTTTCCAAGTGTATATCATTGCATAATATTACATATTCATGTCTATTGTCCATTCCATTGTCAAATATGTAGAGTATACAAACGTAAAGGTGTTATTTATATTATCATCCAGGGTAACATTTGGTGTTTCTCTTACTTGGTTGGTTGACCACACCACAATCCTAGCAAAACCAACCCCAACGACCTACCTAAATTGTGTATCATTCCTCATATCGTGTTGGTTGGGAGGCCAATTTATGTTATAGTCAGGGTTTGAAAAATAATCTATCTTGTACATAAGGGTTTGTTTGCAAGGAAACACATGAGTTGATGACATAACTCATGAATAGTATTAGTGGTATAGTTTGTGCGTATACTCTATAATTAGACATTTGAAACTATATGTTATGTCTACTAAATTACTTGTTACATAGAGTTTACTGCCACAATGAATTAATTTGTGGCATACATATCTTTGTTATATTGATGAATTGACACAATCTGATTGGATAAAACCTTTTCCAAAATTGTTGCTAATTATGATTAACTTGATTCATGAATACTGGCACCTATAGCTTTGTATTTGCACTCATGGATATGATTTTGTGAATGATAGATATTCTCTTTTGCTAGCAAGATTTTCCATTGAATATTTACACTACATGTTATTGGTTTTTTCTTTATGGTGGTTAATGATTCATTGATATGCTACATTGAATAATTTTGTGAGCAAACTTTCATCTTCCATGCAGTGTTTTCTTTTCTTGCTTATTTGAGTTATTCCTTTGAAAGGTCAACCCAAGTCAACTAATTCGTTTTCCTCACCTATCCTAGTTGCAATGATAGGACCTAGTTTGAACAATTAGGAAAACCCTCATTAGGTTAGAAACCGTAGCCTAGAAGAGTGGAGGTAAGGTTGTTAAGGTGACAGTGGGTAACTTGCATTTTTGTTTCCCCAAGTTCTCCCTTGTAGGGTGGGACTTTCCCTTGATGGGATTTTGAGAGGTAAAAATTCCCAACAATTTCTAGCTCTAAACACCAAATTTCTAGCCACACTTTCACTTGAAAACACATATAAATTTGAAAGTAGTGATGGATGGAAATTTTCTTCACTTTTTACATTCACATTTTGAAATTATTTTGAACTATTTATAATAGAAAATAATTGAAAACATGCTGAAATTTGATTGTCATAAATATGGACCTTAGGATTAAAAAAATATAAAATGTATGAATGAAAACAAGACTGAAAATTTTATGAACTTGAACCTATTCACCAATAAGACAAGGCTACAAAAAAAAATCTTTTTTATGACCCAAAATCTGCTCCACATGTTGCCTTAAATATGCACTGCTAGTCGTTTTTACCCCCCTCGGCGGTAACAAAATTTTGATACCCTCACAAGGGTGTCATGTTGTTTCTTGCATGAGGTTTCACTCTCATCTTCAATAGATCCAGACTAACTTCTTCTTGATCTCCACCAAATACATGATCATTCTAGCTCAGTTGTGGTATAAATCACTTTCATCCCCACTCCTAAGAGGATAGATGTGTGCTGGTATGGTATGGTATGGTATGGTTTAGTTTGCTTCATTTGATATTATATATATCGATACCTATTTGGACATGATGATATAGTTTCTTATCTCATTGTAAAGTGGTAAACACTTAACGATTGTCTGTCATCATTTCGTGACTTTACATGGTTTTATTACATTCCTCATAGTAACTTGGGGAACGTGTTTTCTGTTAGAAGTGTATCATTTATTAGGTTAACTTGTACCCCTGGGTGCCTAGGTTAGATAGAGCTATCCATATTCCAGCCATGCTAAACAATTTTCACTTGCCTAGTGTTGTAACATTTCTTGACATTACCAAAAAATTTATTTTTATGGTTTTAGAATCGTATCCAAAATATTAATATGCATCATAATTTCTTTCATTTGCATATATATTTAACAATTTTGAGATCATCCTTTTCCGAAAAATAAATAGATGGCATTGATTTAGTTTCAAGAATTAAAATGATTGATGTATAATCATAAATTGTAAGCCCAGAAAATCCAATGGCTATTTTAAACATTGATTCTATGGTGAATATTGAATTTGGTCTTAAACTTATTTGTTGTTTAATGCATACTATGTCAACCGAAATATATAACAGTTCACATACATCATGATTGGACAAGCATGTTAAGAACCAAATATCAATATAGCATAGAAAAACCTCAGAAAAAGTACTCAATGCCTTGAAAAAGAGATAATTTCAAATAATAATCCTCTTCGAGGGGGCAACCTCCTTTTACCCCACTTAAATGTTCAAGTACAAGATGATTCCAAATGAAAATGTCTCCATGGTATATATAGGAGACTAGGAGGTATAATTACAACTAATGGAATAAAGCCAACATAAATAAAATAACATTACTAATGTAATATGCCCCAATTAAGGGGTAATGAGCCAATATTAGAGATAGCAATACCCCTCCTTGAGACAAGTGTTGTCCTAGCGTTTGAGTAACTTCTGGATGCTTCTGTATAAAGATTCATCTTCCCAAGTGGAATCTTGATGATAGTTTCCTCCATTTAATGAGATACTCTGAAATGGATTTATTCCCCAGCTGGAGAATTCTTGTGTGGCAGATTGATGACAGGAGCTCCAATTTGATTTTTCCTTCATTGTCAAGTTAAGCGATATGGTTTGAATTGGGATCTTGTTCCCTATAACCTTGTTTAAGCATGAAACATGGAAGCTAGGTGTACTCATGAAGAGATGCGGAAACTCAGATTTGTATGCCATAGTACCAATCTTTTACCTTACCAAGGGCCATAGTACTTTGGTGATAATTTATTATCCTTCTTAACTTACTTGAGGGACATCTGTTTTAATGGTTATAGTCTTAAAAACACACAATCCCTACTTCAAATTTTCTTTCACTATGATGTTGATCGCTTGTTGTTTCATGCGATTATATAACATGGTTGGGTTTCCCTTTAAGATTTGGATAACTTGTTGTTATTCTCGATCTTGATCTTCCCTTTATGAACCTTAGATTTTTATTTTAGAAGAAGTGATGGAAGGAGATTGAGGTATCCATAAATTATAAATGAATTGTCATTTTTGTTGTAGTATGAAGGAAGTGTTATACCACCGATGCATAGGGGTAACCATTTGTGAACCATTATGTTTGTTTATCAAAAACAAAGCAACAAAGGTATCCTTCTAGACATTGTTCACTATCTCAGTTTATCCATGAGATTGAGGATGATAAAATGAGATATGAGCCAATTAAATACCCAAAAAAAGAAAAAAAAAAAAAAAAAAAAAAAAATGTCCAATGAAGATGGATCTCATCACTTCTGGCAATCTTTGGGTTACCATGTAGCTTTTGAAATGTCTCCACATGATCACGGTGCTTGTACTAGCTTTGAAGGGATGAGAGAGTGCACAAAAGTGTGCATACTTAGTCGATATATAAACAATCCTGTGATGACACTCTTTCCTTAGGACTTCGGTAACCACAGTAGAAATACATGGAAACCTCCTCCATGTGACTTACTTGGGATGGTTAATGGTTCTAAAAAGACCACAGGGATGTGGTGTTTCCTGCTTATTTTGTTGGCAAACCAAACATTACGCCACAAATCTTTGAACATCAGTTTAAGGCCATCTAAAAAATCATTCTTGACTCTATAGTAGGTTTTCAAAAAATCACAGTGCCCTCCTATTGGAGAGGGTGTGCAATTCAATAGGTACCTTTTGTTGTTTTGAGTTGGGAGTTCTTACATAGAAATATAAAAGCGATCTTTGTAACATGGTGAATCATTTTTCAATGTAAATGTATCGAATGCTGCTGATCCCTCGCGGCAACTTTGAATGAGAGTCCACACTTTTAAGTCATTCTTCCATTCATCCCTTGATTCTATTATCAATCGGGTTGGATGATAGAGATGGAAACAGAAGAAAGGAGCCTCAACATATTCATCCTTTCTTGAGAGTGCATCACGCCACAACATTTTGCTTCCCAACACTATAGGCTTGATTTCAAAATCATAATATCTTGGTTACCCATTTTGTTGTTCTTCTTAAGATAATCTTTGTTCCAAGAAGTGTTAAGACTATCAAGATTTGTTTTGACCTTGAAGTGCCTACCTATTAGGTAGGGCGCCATTTCTTCAATGCATGTGAAGTATTGCCATCATTTCCCTTCTCGCCGTGGGTTTGTGTAGAGTCCTTTTCCCTTTGAGGTGGTTGATTTCAAAATCCGGGGGCCTTCCTTCTTGCATTGGGATAACACCAATTCCATTTCCCGAGGCATCACATTTCCATAATAAAGGGTTTTGTGAGGTCAACAAGTGGTCAAAGACCAGGAGCTTTTGGTGGACCCGCCCTCGGGCGAGGTCCCTACGGGATATTCACTAAAACCAAGCCAAGGGTCAATTAAACCCTTTGTTTAAGCCACAAAGGACTCCAGGTTTCGAGAGTTGGAGAGTCCCAATGTATTTCCATAGCTCTTGGAAAATCAAAGAAATCTGAAAGTAGCGAATGGGATTAAGGGACAAGATCCTCCCTTCGGATCCCTTATTAATACAACCATAGCTAGAGCTAAGCGATAATGCTCTTCGTGATTCACGACCTCATGAGTTGGGGTGTTGAGATCTCATGCTCCTCCCTCTTTCCAAAACCGATGTGATAAGTCAGCAGTTGTTGGCTTCTCCCCAGAGTGTGGCTCATGCACGCCTCCCACTTCAGGCTTTGGCTTTCATGGCAGAGAACGTAATTTGGGTTTCTCACCTTACAATTCCCTTAACTCCGAAATTTCACCTTTTTGGCCGGGATCAATGGGCGTGAGCCTCCCTTGATCAGCAATCAAATCTTTTGAGATTTCCGCGAGCCAGGAGTTTGAACTCTCGATTCAAAATCACAACCCTCCTCTACTTCGAACCTCAGTATGAAATTCCACTCCAAGACCGCATTCGCCATTCGCGGCTTGAGGGTTTTCAGCATGGTCTACGACTCCTTGTGTGGAGTGCCAATGCCAAAATTCAACTTCAAAGGGGAATCAATGACTCATGTTTCTTCTCATCCAATGACCACTACTCCTCTAAGCTTATGGGTGACTACACTTCCTAAAAGCTGTCTAATCTATTAAATTAAATCCTACCTACTTGCAGTCATTATGCATAAATGCCTCTACATTAGACAGATGAGATAAATGCTCAAGATATGCATTACAAATATCTAAGATATATAAATGTGAGTATGCTTCCCTTAGCTATTATATTAATGTCCATTCATTGATCTATAAGTACTTCAAGTATGGTGCTTTCCGGTATCTCTGCTTTTATGTTTAGCGGTTTGGTACCATACGATGCTCACGCATCAATACTCCTAAACGAGAAAATTTTTTCAAAAGCGAGACTCCTTTCATGAGCTCTTTCCTGGGTTTGTCCATTGCCTGTAAGTTGTTGCTTCATCCTCCGAACTGGAATCTTCGATTGGGTGTCCTTTGCATTTGACCAAGTATTCAAGATACTCTTTCCTCTAGTCTTTTGCTAATCCTTTTGTCGATTATGCCTTCCATGCAATGGATTTTCAGCTATAGGCATTTGTTTTTGTCCATTGAACCTCTTTATGTTCCTCCTCGCTCTTTCTTCTTGACTCTGTGGGGTACAAATCTGCAACATTGGATATCGGTGATTAGGCCCCCATCGAAGATGGAGATTCCACGATCTCATATCGCACGTTTGCCCCAAATTTCCTTATGACCTTGCATGGTCCAATATTTTTCATCTTCGACTTATTATATGTTCCCCTTGAGAACCTCTCCTTCCTCAAATCTTGAGAATCAGGATCTGGCTTCAAATTGAGTTCCTTTGTCGTTGATCATCTTTAGCCTAATATTCTTGACGAACTCACCTTGTCAGCTCCTTAACTTCGATCGGTGAAGCTCCTTCATTCCTTACGCAAAGTCCTCTGCACTAGCACATCTGAGGAAAAGATTCATTTTTTTCTAAATCTTTCAATTCAAAACTCCCCTTGGATACATTCCATATACAATCTTGCGGAATGGACTATTCCACTATTCTTTCTATTAGTGAATCATTGTAAGCGAATTCCACACAATGACCCGAGAATGTGATCCTATTGACTATGGTGTTGATCACTAAGCTTCTTAACAAATATCCCAAGCTCTTGTTCATGACTTTTGTCTATCCATCGTCGAGGATGATATGCTAAGATAAAAGACAAATTTGTCTGCAACTTCTTCATAAAGGTCCTCGAAATACCCTACGAACTTGGTATCTTGATTATACATGATACTCTTTGGAAAACCGTGAAGTCACTGGCGACTTCCTTGAAAAATGAGTTAAGCAATGTGGTTGCGTCACTGGTTTTCTGGCATTTTATGAAATGTGCCATCTTTGAAATCATTTCCACTACTACAAAGATCGAATAAAATCCTCTTTACATCCTTGGAAATCCCAATATGAAATACATGTTGATTTCATCCCACGGTCCTTCGGGTATGGGTAATGGTTGGTATAATACTGTGTTCTACCTTTTTCCTTTAGTGTATCTTTGACAAAATTGTACTGTCCAAAAATTTCTTAACATTTTTCCTCATCCACGGCCAAAATGAGCCATTCAACTTTGGGAAATGTCTTGTCGCCCGATGAAATGTCCGGCCCGATCCTCAACGTGTTTTCCTTCAACAAATTCTCCCTCATGGAGCCTTTTTGGAATGTATAGCTGATTTCCCCCGAACAATAATCCATCTTGGATCATGTATTTAGTCCATTGGCTTCTATCCACGAGAATTGGATTCTTAGATGCCTCATATGCTTCCCTTGAAATTTGGATCATCCCTATACATTTCCTTAAGGTTATCAAAACCCAAAGTCTTGACTCTAAATTCATGCATAAAGCAAACATTTTCTGCTCAAGCATCAACAACTTTGTTATGAGTTCCAAAAAATATGCTTAATCAAAAGTAAAATTCTGCATGAATTCAACCCATTTAACATGTTTTGGTTCAACTTCTCTTGTCGAGTCATGAATTGTAAAGTGTGATTAATAGTTGTACAAAACAAACTCCTTAGGAACCAAATAGTGTCTCAATTTCTTGATTACTTGTATGATTGCATAAAATTCTTTGTCATATGTGGAGTGCCAATCGCCAGCTTCGATTAGTTTTCATTAGAAATACATGTAGTCGACCTGTCATCTTGTCTCGGGCAAACAATTACCGTCCACTTTCAGCGTCACACTTGACACGGAAAGTCTTACTAAAATCTAAGCAAAACCGAGGAATTAGTTTGTAGTGATCATCTTCTTGATGAGGTTGAAGCTCTCTTCTTCCTCCATCGGTGAAAAGATTTATGTCTTTCTTCACCATATCCATCATGATGTGCTAATTCCACTGAAAGTTCGGATGAATTTCCTATAGAAGCTAGCCAAACCATGGGCCTGAACCTAAGCTTACACTCTTCGCCGATGGCCAATTCTTAATCGCCTTTATATTTTCCAAATCCATTTTGGTTCATTTGAAGAGATTACAAACCCAAATAAATGAGTTCTGCCCTCATAAGTAGCGTTTCTTCATATTAATCAGCAATTCTCCTGGCTGTAATCTCCTCATTACTTTAAGTCTTCTGCTTCTGTCCTGCTGAAAATTAATATATGTTAAGATATGCAATGGCAATTTCCCTATAAGGAATCGCCGAGGTGGTTCATCAGCCTCATGAAAGTAATGGGTGCATTCATTAAACCAAATGGAATGACAATCCATTCATCTGACCCATCATTAGATCTTGAATGATGTCTTCCATTCATCATGTCTCATTCTAATTTGATGATGCAGCTTTCAAATCAATCTTTGACAAAAACTTTTCTCCACTCAAGCAATCCATCGGTGCGTCCATCCTTGGCAATGGAAATCTATATCTAATGGTGAAATCTTATTGATTTCCCTTGAGTTTGTACATATTCTCCAACCTCAGATCTTTCTTTGAAACAGCCAGACAAGCATGGACTCCAAGCTCGAACCGATCCAGCTTTGTCCATTAAGTCTGGACACCTTCTTAACTTCTTCGGTTTTTACGTAGTTGTCCAACCTATCGTGGATTTTTTCGACAAGAGGCGGATCTACATGTATAAGGTCGATATGATGTCTTATACTCATGATAGGTGGTGGAAATGAACAAGGTAGTTAGTCCACTACTATATCCAACAAACTCTCTCAACAACTCACGGATTTCTTACGGTGGTAAATCATCTATTCTCGTACTAGTCAAAACAATTTTGGGCTTCGCGACCACAATAAATTGTGTGTCTTCCTTCTTCTTAACCTCATTAGAAGTTCCTTCCCACTCATGAAAAGTACAGTGTTTCTCATCTCTATTTTCACCTCTTGGTTTTAATCGGTAGCAACGTAATGGAGTCTTACCATTCTTCTCTAAGGTATACATGTTCTTTCTCCCATCATGAATATGTTTACGTCATATTGCCACCGGTCTACCCAACAGCAGACGACCGAAGCATCCATGGGAATGACATCACATAATATTTCATCTTTATATCCTCCTATTTTAAATTCAATTAAGCATTGTTTGGTGACATTTATCTGATGTCCCTTCTGTAGCCCGCGAGGGAAACTCTATATGGGCTTGGATTGTACAATGGTCTCCGGCTCCAAATTTTCTACCATCTCCGTGGATACCAAGTTATCACGTGCTATCGACGTCCACTATGACCTTGCATACTCTATCCTTATTTTTGCAAGTGATGCGAAATAAACTATTTCTTTGGGTTGGGTTCTCACGCCTCCTTCTCAGGCTTCAAGAGAAACTTCCTCATCATCAAGGATATTCTGCCCTCAACGTCTTCTACCTCAGCATTCCATCCTTGAGCTTTGACAGTGTGAGTTTCACCACCATCTTTCTTCTATTTGGACACTACCTTAGGATTTATGTCCGATTTTTCATAGACGAAGCACTTTACTTCACCTCCTCTACTTCTTCCTCTTCCCTACGTATTGAGGAAAAGTATTTTTATCGACATATTGTCTTCCTTGTGAGCTTCCTCATCTCTTAGGTTGAATTTGAGGTTTCTTTCTCCCTCTTCTTTGGGTTTTACGAGTTGTCTTGGGAAATTGTTTTGCCTCGGCTTGACTTCTACCTGACCTCTTTGACCTTGCCATTTCGACTTCTCTTAGTTTCATAGCCTCGGTAAGCATCTTCCACATTCGAATGATCATCAATACCCATCTCATATTGAATGTCATGTTAGGACCATTCATGTACTTGACAAATTTTTCATCCTTCGCTTTCCCAATGACACGCTCTAATGTTTGTCTTGTAGGAATTCTTGATGTATTCCTTCATTGTATCATCCTTACATTCTCAAGTTCTGCATCCTACGAAATAGAGTGATTTGATAATCCACAGGTATGAATTTGGATTTCATCTTTGCAACCATTCTATCGACTTTTGATTTTACGCTTTCCCTTGCAGCGTCGTCAACTGCGGTTCATCCCACTATAGTGTTGCATACCCTTTAAGTCTAGTAATGGCATGTTTGACTTTCTTGTCTTCCTCAATCCTAGTAGTCGAGTATTTGTCTAGAGCTCTAATCCAGGTCTAAAGCTCTTCATCAAAGTTTCTTTGTTACCTTTGGAATGCCATTTTTCCTACTTTATCCTTGCAACAACCCTGAATAATGGGTTCTTCTACAATATCTTTGTACAAAGCTTCTTCTCCCTTAGTTTCCAACCATTTCACTTCATTATGGCGATATCTAGCGCCGGCCTTTGTGTTATCTCCATAGCATCCAAACCTAACCGCGTAATTCATACATTTTCTCTTTCAACTGTGGATCGGTAATTGCCCGTCTCTTCTTCAGAGCATCATTTTGTAAAGTTTTCTATTTTCTCGCTTGAAATATCTGGACAAAATCGGGGCTCTAATACCATACAGTGCGGTTATGCCCTCGAGCCAAGATCCATGGCGGGATATTCACTAAAGCCACGCCAAGGGTTAATTAAACCCTTTGTTTAATCCACAAAGGACTTCAGATTTTGGGAGTTGGAGAGTCAAGAATGTATTTCCACTGACTCTTGGAAAATGCGGAAATCGCGAGGCCGAGGGTGGATTAAGGGACATCCCTCCCCTTCAGATCCCTTCTTAATCTGACCAATACTAGAACTAAGTGATAATGCTCCTTAGGTGATTTCGCGACCTCACAAGTTGAGATTGTTGAGCTCTTAGTGCCTCAACACAAAGGCATGAAATGCGATAGAGTCCAACCCAGTTGTTGACTTTTCCCCAGAGTGACGAGTGCTCACCTATCTACCACTAGGCTTTGGCTTTCGTAACTTGAGAGAATAGCCAACATTCATTCCTCTCACCTTACAATTCCCCAAACTCTGAAATTTTGCCTTTTAGGCGAGATCAATGGTACGTGAGCCTCCACTTGATCAATGGCTTAGATATTTGAGTTTACATTGAACGAGGAAGTTTGAAACTCGATTCAAATCTGACCCTCCTCCTTCGAACCGAAATGCAATTCACTCCAAAGACACATTGCCATTTCGCGTGACGGGTTTTCAATGCTAAGTTCCCCAGCTCCTTGTCATCATAATTGCCAAAATACCGAACTTAGAAATGATGAAATGCCGAAATTCACTCCAAGGGGGAGATCAATAGCTCATGTTGCTTCTCATCCAGCGATCACTACTCCTCCTGAGCTTATGGGTGATTGAAAGGGTACTCACCTTAACCCCCCTTACTCCTTTGCAATATCCGATGGCTCTCAGGTCTTCGACACTTCTCCATGAAGTATTCCCGCCATTCAATTTCACACTTGATAATTCCTTTCACGATTCGGGAAATTGAGTGACCAAGGATTTTGTCCTGCACTCAAACTTACGAACCTTGAATCCCCGAAATGATTTGTCGACTCAAATTGACCACGATCAGCAGTTCGTTGATTGTTGATGTCAGGGTGGCAGATTCATCAACTCCTAACCACCTTACAACTCCACTTGATCCTACGGTCCTCACGATTTCTTGAGTTCTCCATGGAGAATTATGACCACCGGATGCACTCGATGAATTCTGCCCAAGCGACCCAGTGTTCTCCCTCCTGAAATTGATTTCTATGAGATGATTTTGATCTCCATCTCCCCTTTGAACACTTCAAAGGTGTTATCCTTCTGATATTTGGCTTGTAAGCTCAAGCTTCCCAAAAGGATCCTGCTTGCACTCCTTGCGTAAACCTTCAAATAACCTCACGGTGGTTGTTGAGTCCTCGATCTTGTGCACCCTTTACTAGCATTAATATCTCAATCTTCTTTTGGATTTATAAAGGCAAGGCTTCAATTGGCGCAAGTACACCTTGCATGGCTCACACGTACTTCCTGCACTGTTGGTATGAGAACAGCGATATCTCTCTTGATCTTTCTAAGATAAAAGGCTTCGGACCCATCATCCAGCACACCTTGCAAACATTCACGCACTCATTCGCGGGGAAATCTCAGGAAGGAAACAATTGAAACTCATTCTTCTCCTCCTCTCACTTCAGCACATTCAACTTGAAATCATACACATAACACAACATTGGAAACAAATGCATAATGAAATAAAATCAATTGTGAACATACCATTCAATGATAATGGTAAACATCCTTAACATCATGAAAGTTGAGTCAAAGCTTCGTATATTAACTCAAGTGCTCTTGTACATGGGTTATTCTCTACAACTCTTTGTTTCAGCTCTTTTCTTCTATTCTGTGCTAATGACACAAAAGTACAATGATACAAGGGTGAGGGTGTCTATATCACATTTTCCCTCCCTAAACTTCTAAAAGCCCAATCTATTAAATTAAATCTACCTACTTGCATTCATTCGCAGCATAAATGCCTCTACATTAGGCCGGATGAGAGCAATGCTCAAGATATGTTTACAATGTCTTAGACATAAATATAAGTGCGCTTCCCTTAGCTATTACATTAATGTCCATTCATTGATCTCAAAACACTTCAAAATGTGTGCTAGTGCGTCTAGTTGTCTTCCACTTGTGCTTGTTTTGTTGTCTTGCCTACGATGCTCTTGCATCACTTTGCACATCACCTCTTTAAGTTGTTCGAAATATTTAGTTGCCTCGCGGAGTCCATGAAAATGCATCCTTCTTAGTTAGTGTCGTTAAAGGTTAGCTTCTATTCTTCCATAATTGCCAAACAAACTTAGGTTATTAACTTTGTTAAAGCCAAAAATCCTCTAAGATTCTTCAATGTTTTGAGATCGGCGGGTCCATAGGCACTTGTCTTGTTGGGTCTGCCGAAGAGCACCTTCATGAGATACAATATGACCCAAATACTCTACCTCCTTCACTCCAAAGAAACATTTGGATGGTTTGGCATATAGTTGTTTCTCCTTTAGTGGTTGTATAACCTTGTCAACAATATTAAATACATGATCCTCCCAAGACTTGCTATAGATTGAGTATATCATCAAAGAAATACTAACACAAAATTTTCAAAGGAAGGGCTTGAAGAATGGAATTCATCAACCCTTGGAATGTGGAAGGTGCATTTGTAGGGCCAAGGCATGACCAAAATTCGCAATGGCCTTCATGGAGTTGAGATGTTGTTTTGGGATATCTTCTTCCTTCATTACGTACTATGATACCACGAGCGGATCCAATTTTGTGAAATAGATTTCTCATGTAGTTCATCTAACAATTCATCAATGATGGGAATGAGAAACTTATGTATGGTGATCTTGTTGAGCTCTCTATAATATGGACACATCGCATGCATGAACTATCTTTTCTTGAATAACATTACCAACTGAATTAACGGTAAGAACTTTGGCTAGGTCTAATGATACCCGACCTCTAACATTTCTATTTGTCATCGCTCAATTTCACTCTTTAGTGAGATTATCTGTATGGATTGATGTTGGGAGGAACACTCCACGGGGAATTAGGTGAATTTTATGATCATGATTTGGAGTGGGTGGAAGACCTTTGGGAGATCTTCAAATACTTTGGAATGCTATCAATGATCCGGATCTTGAGGAATAGATGGCTTAGATGTTTTTCTGAAGTTTACGTGGTGAGGAGTTTCACACATATGTTTTTGGATAATCCCTGCAGTTGGTATCATTTAAAATTAGGATTGGCGTTTTGAATCGAATCGAGGATTCATCATCAGGAACTAATCGTCAAGTTAGGCTAGTGAATTAGGTCATCCAGTGTCTTGTATAAATCTTTTGAGGGACAATTAAAGGTTATTTTAATTGAGTCGGCTCTCTTTTTTTTCAGAATATAATTTAATATTAATGGGATTTAATATTAATGGAATTATATTATTTGTTTAGGGTTTAGGTAATTAGGTTTTACTCTTACTTGTTATTTAATAGTAGTGGTTTTCCTTTAGTTATTTATTTGTTATTTGGGGTTTAGTTAATTAGGTTTTACTTTTAATTAATTATTTAGTGTTGTTAGTTTAACTTAATATTAAAGATTACCTATTTAGTTATTTTAGTTAAGCACTTGGTTTTAGTTATATTTAGTTAATAGAATTGATAGTGTTAAAAGTTAGTGGTAATAATATCTAGTGAGGGTATTAGGGTTTGAAAGTTAGGTTTTAAATTAATAAGTGTATAGAGAAAATTTTAAGTTAGTAGTGAATTCTAGGTTTCATTAAGATTTTTTTTAAGCAAAATTGGTAGTGTTTTAAAATGAGTTTTAAAATGAGTTTGTAGGTTAGAATGTCTAATGAGGGTATTAGGGAGTGTAAAGGATTAGGGTTTAATTAAAAAAGTGTGTAGTGACAAGTTTTAAATAAGAATTTAGTGGGCTGAAGACCCCTAAACCTATTCAATTTAAAACAAAACAAGTGGGAAGAAAGATTAGGTGTCATACTGATTTTGTCCCAAGATGATGTTCCTTTAATTGGCTTATATGTTTTGAACATCTAGTGAGCATGGTTATTACCAATAATTCCTTGATGCCCTTTTCAATAATTTTTTCATACCATTAGAACTTATCACCTTCTTAGGGTTTTATTTGTGATACCTCTGCTCAATTTCTTTTCCTTCAATGAAAATTTCATGAAAGAGTTCTTGAAAATTAAAATCAAGCTGTTCCTAATGATTGTAACCATTGCATTCTAGTACAACATCACGCACCACCCATGGGTATGAAATCATTGGACTATTCATTATTCATTACATATCCTCCTTATAGTAATATTGATCTTATTGAATTTTCACGAGCAATTGATAGTTCCTCCATCTGATCATTACTTGAAACTACATTGGATATACAAAGGGTGGGAGCTTTTAGGCTGATTTATGTCGTGAATGAAATTATGAGTACTGCTAGAATCAATTGGGACTATTACCTTTTATTTTTGATGTATCCTTAGATCTTGAGGGTTTTAGGAGTTCTAATTCCGGTAATCCATTACGATGTCGTGGGAGTCAACTCTTGAGAACAAAAGAATTACTTCTACGTTTTCATCTTGAGATGGTTCTTGTTCTTGTTCTTCTTCCTCTTCACAATCTATGTGACCGTTATTCCCACCATACTTATGTGTCCCCTTCTTATTTTACTTGATGTCACAATTAAAGCGCCAAACCTTTTGATTTTCTTTCCTCAATTGTTGGTGTTTTGAAGAAGGAGCATTGTTCTCTCTATAGATGTTGGGATTGGTCCTTCTAGTAGCCATTGCCATATTTTTTTACTTTCAACATTTCTTGCCATAAATGAATTCTCTAATGGTTGGGTTCCAAAAGTAGAACCTCATGTTGAATGTTATCCTTTAAAGTTCACATGAATACATCAATCAAGTTCTCATCTAGGAGAAATGTCAGTTGCTATATTCAATCTTTGGAAGTTCTCTCAATGTGCTTGGTAAATGAACCCTTTTTCTTGAGATTTATCAATTGGCTAAATAAGGTGTGCTCTTGGCAATCCTCATAGTGTGCTATCCCATTTCTTCCATGAAAATTGTCCAAATTATTGAGTGATTTCTTGAAAAAATCCATCGATACCATAAAATTGATTGGGTTCTAAAATGCATAAAGAGAAATTCATACCTTTTGTGTATGTGGCATTATGTAGATCAAGAATTGCTCCATCACGAGTATCCATGTGATTGGGTCCTTACCATCAAACTTCCTCATATCAGATCTTAGGAGCGTGGTTGGTCTTCAAACCAAAGTTGGGTTCTCCATTCTTGATTCACATTCCTTGTATTCACTCATCAGGAATTTCATGGGATGAATTTTCACTTCGGTGTCTTCTTTGTTACGAAAATTTTCAATACTTCCATGATCTCCTCTTTTAAACCATCCATCTTTGCCTCCAACTTGGCTTCCATCTCTTGTGGTTCATCTTTGTTACTATCTTCTTTTGTAAATCATTTATGTCACTATGAATTTATTCACCTTCATCAAGAGTCCAAGTAGAGTTGTATGGAGGCTTATTTGGTGTAAGTTCCCTTTTGGGTGGCATGTTGGCAAAGTATCACTTTTGAACCTTGATTTTTGAGGGGGTTCTGCTAGACAATCTTTCTTACGTTGTATCTCCCAAGTTTCGGCCCTTTTGGGTATGAAAATCTCTTTTATGTAGTTCTTTGATATTTATTCTACGCAATGCCATGGATCTAATCAAAATTGGATGTGCAAAGGGAGTGGAATTACGGTGGCCTCCCACAACTTGCTGATTTTTGTGCTCAAAGTGAGATCTCCTTGTATAGCGTGCCCACACAAAATAGTGATATAAAATTTTGAAACTTGTACCGGAAATACTCTGGTCACATCCCACTATCTAATGAAACTAGTCCCACTCAATTTGGATTACTCTAGGAAGAGAAGTTATGATTGTTTTAGCTAGAACACCTTCTTGGACTAGTCAATGGGACTAGTCGGATACCCTATCTTCAACGGTGTATCTACAAAAGAAATTAAGATGACCGAATATGAAGTCACACTACATATACCTTACTAATTTACATAAATATCCTTATGAGTTAGAGGAATTAAAACATTACATAAACAAATTTATAGAGAAAATTCAAATGAATTAGTTCGGGGATGATTCCATAACCCTAACTTGTACAAGTTGTATCTCAAAGTATAAGGCCTCAAGAGCTTAAATTTTAAACCCAACGTGCCTTGATGGGATCTACTAAATATCCTCAGTCCTAGCTTCTAGAATATTGTAGAAAAAAGTTATACTTAATCTGGAGTGTCTCGGATGTGGCAGTGAGAATGAGATGTAATTTCATTACCATATGTTAAGAACCAAATATTAATATATCATAGAAAAACCTCAAAAAATTCTCACGCATTGCCTTGAAAAAGAGATAATTTGGATAATAAGCCTTGAGGGGCAACCTCCTTTACCCCACACAAATGTTCAAATTTATAGAGATGATTCCAAATGAAAATGTCTCCTTGGTATATATGGGAGACGTTCAAGTACAAGATGATTCCAAATGAAAATGTCTCCTTGGTATATATAGGAGACTAGGAGGTATAATTACAACTAATGGAATAAAGCCGACATAAATAAAATAACATTACTAATGTAATATGCCCCAATTAAGGGGTAATGGCCAATATTAGGGCTTAACAAAGCATAGTCTAATTCGAGCTTAAAATTGCACTAGTTATAATGAACGTCATGCTGCTTGAAATATCTAATGGTTTCAGGTTAATCTCGATCAACATTTTGAAACATCTTCAGGTCTAAAATTGTGTGTTGTTTAATACACTTCTCACTACTCAAAATATCTAACGGTGGTTATTATAACTGATCTGATGGTTGAGGTTCATTTTAGGGTTAAATTTGCAGGGTTTTTAAAGAAATATTATACTCTCGAATCTACACAATGGTGAAACGTGAAATAAATGTTGATTGAAAATTATTTTGATTGATTGAAAATGCCATGTTACATTTATTTTGGCACATGAAATCAGATCTTCTAATTTAATTTTGTATCCTCACATGCGTGCAGGTTTTAGTAGTTGAAAACATAATATAATAGGGAACATTGTTTTCAATATTATGAATCAAGCATGAGGAGAGAGTTCACGACATGATACCAAATCTAATCAACCATTGTTTCTCATTTTCACGTAAAGATGGTAATTTCTGGAAACCTAGAAAATATTTTTTGAAGATATCTCTCTATAACTTTTGATAAACAAAATCGCTTCAAGGAAGTGAGGTTCTACTGAAACCATTATCCCTAATGAAACTCAACCCTTTTTAGATGTGTTAGTAGATGTGTTTGATACCTAAATAGCTGAAGAGAGTCTAGATCAAATAAATGAGATAATTAATAAGGAAATGATAGAAATCCATGAAACTACATGTATCTAGAAGAGCCATTAAAACTGATTTTCCAATTAACACTGAGTTTTGTAATCCTCTTTCAACAATTTTGGTTTCAATTTTATCCTCCATTCTTGGTTATGAAGATGATACAGAAGTAGATGAAGTCATATTATCCATTACAAATGAGATATCATACTACAATCAAAAGATCTAATGGCTCACATCCATCATGATGGGATGAGTGTAGATTAATTTGGACTTAAAGTTGCATGAGTTATAATGAACACCATGATGCCCAAAATATCTAATGGTTCTAGGTTAATTTCAATCGACGGTTTGAATCATTTTCGGGTTTAAAAATGTGCGCTATTTAATACAATTCTCATGGTTCGAAATATATAATGATGGTTATTATAGCTAATCTAATTATTGAGGCTTATTTTGAGATTAAAGTTGCAGGATATTTAAAGAACTTTTATACTCTCGAATCAACATAATGGTGACACATGTCATAAGTGCTTATTGAAAATGATTTTGATTGATTTAATACATTGTGTTACATTTATTTCAGATGAAATAGGATCTTCTAATTTAATTGTGTATCCACACATGTGTGCAAGTTTTGGCAGCTAAAAACATGATACAACAAGGAATGTCATTTTCATTATTATAACTAAAGCACCAGGAGAGAGTTCATGAAGGATACCGAATCTAATCAACCATTGCTGCTCATTCTCATTGAAATCTAGTAAGTCCTATAAACCCAACATATATTTTCCAAAGATAGCTCTCTATAACTTTTGATAAACAAAATGGCTTCAAGGAAGCAAGGTTCTATTGAAACCACTAACCCTAATGAAACTAAACCCTTTGTAGATGTGTTTGATACAAGTGAAGAAATTATAAATCAAATAAATGATATAATTAATAAAGAAACAATAGAAATCCCTAAAATTGCATGTCTATGGAAGAGTCGTTTAGTGAAAACCCTTGTCCTTAAGACTTTCAACGAGCCTAACCTGGTAGAGACTTTGGTCGAACTTTACAAACCCGATAATTGAAGAAATGTTTCGCGCGATGGATTAAGGTTTATTTTCTCTATCACTCCTAAACTTGTTGCATATATGTTAATTCTACCTTTATCAGGAGTGCCTATTGCAGAGGAAGATTTTTTAGATAGGGTTAAAAGTCATCCACCTCAAGAAAATAATGCTATCATAAAGAGGTTTTTGGTTGCTTCATCCTTAACCTTTCATAATTTTCCAATTAAAATCGAGTTTTGTGATCCCATTTCAATACTTTTTGTTTCAGTTTTATCCTCCATTCTTGGTTATTAATATCACATAGAAGTACATGAAGTCATAGTATCCATTAAGAATGGGATATGAAACCCTACAGGTTCATCAAATTTTGATTTGGTTGGATTCTTGGCAAATTCAATTCATTTCCAATTATCCACCTTTAAGGATTTCAAATTCTTTTGCTATCAATCCTATCTTATGTTCATGATCTTGTATTGTCAATGTGATTATTATGAGTAGAAATGTCTTAACCTAAAGAAGAAAAATGATTTGGGTGAACCACTCCCTATTAGATTGGACTACCATTTTGACCTTTGTAGGGATTGAAGGAGAGTATTTAGAGTTTTACAATGAGTTTCTATTGAATACTTATACTCTTCTCTTTGGTCAAGAACTTGTTAGGGTGATTGGCATTGTTCTAATTAAGGAGCAACTTGGGGAACAACAACTAGTATCATTGATTCCATCTCCATAAAAGAATTGCATCCTAGTCTTGTATGATTTCTCAAAGGTCAAAAGGAAAGGTAAAAATTATATCCCGAATAAATAAAGCCACTAAGGATAAGAGGTGAAGAGCCAAAGTTAAAAGCCAATTATTAATCTTGAGCAATGCCCCTCACTATGAGGTTAATGCCCCTAGTCCCTAGTTTGTCTATGAATATCTAAAGAAAGAGGACTCATTCAATAAATTGAACATTTAAAAGAAAAGGGATTAAGGGGTAGTAAAAAATAGGTCGAGGATGGTAACTCAACACTAAGCTCCCTCTAAAAGGCTATTATAAGTTAAAAAAAAATCCTAGCCAAATGAATCTAGATGAATAAATAATTGAAAAATAATATATATGTGTGTCTAAGGCTTTAAGGGTGATCCCATTAAATCATTCCCCCTTTTCTTTCATCATTATTACTCATTATTTCCTATGTTTCACCTAGGTACTTAGGAAATATGGGTTTTCTTAGGGTTTGATACATGTATAAGGGTTAATATTGTTCCCCTTGGTCAAACTTAGGAAAGTATTAAAACCAACCCTCTTTGTTATGTTTTGATAAGAAATTATCAATAAGTGATGCCAATTAATGGTTTGCTAAGAGGCTAGACCCATCACTTTGAATGGGTATTGTGCATTGGGATATGTGTACCATACATCAAGATATATGACACTACATTGGGATCTGTGATGCTTGTTCGACAACACAGATATTACAACAGAGGATGAACACCTTCAGTAACCACTCACACAACTAGATCAAAGATCAACACACCGGTGTTTTCATGTGGTAAAAAACCTATTGGGAAACATCCACAACCCCAACCAACACGACCACTTGGAGTAGTTTATTAATGCAAAAAAAAAAGATTACAGAGAGATTTTACAATAGAGTTTCTCACAATCGATCATCAACAAATGACCCTCCATTCTCTTTAAATAAAGATCATGGACAAATCGGGTGTCAAGCCACGGATCAATGTTCATTAAGATCGAGGATAATATGAACCATTGGATCACTCTATGTCAGGAACATATCGCGACCATCAGATTTCCTAAATACAAATTCACACTAATGCATACTAAAGAAACACACTAAGAAATGCACTTTTGCCTAATGACACATTAGACCAAGTAGATCTTAACTAGCTCCTAAGTGTCTAAATATCCTAACATCCCCCCTCAAGAACAACTTGGGATAGGATTGAAGGATTTACAATAGTGACAAAATAAGAGAAGGAAGGAGGCATTAGAGCCTATCCCCCCTTAATGAAAACTTCCTGAACTCCTAGCATAGATCAAAGTTTGGAAAACTTTGCTTCTGTAAGAGACTTTGTGAAAATGTCTGCAACTTGATCTTATGTAGGGAAAAAGAGCACTTCAATAACTTGATCATGAATGAGATTTCTGATGAAGTGCATGTGTAGCTCGATGTGCTTGCTACATTGATGTTGAACTGTGTCTTTGGAGAGCTTGATGACACTCCGATTGTCACACCAAAGGATGGTCAGATGTTGCTGCTAGAATCCAAACTCTGAAAGGATCTGTCGAAGCCACAAGGATTCCTGAGTTGCATTTACCATTGCTCGGTATGTTGCTTCTGCTGAAGAAAGTGAAATAGCCTATTGTTTATTATAGGTCTGAGTGACAGGTCCTGAACCAAGGCTGAAAACATAACCTTCAGTAGACTTCCAATCATCGGGATTGCAGACCCAATATTAATCGTTGAAACCAACCAATAAAGAAGTCCCCTCTGAACTGTAATGTATCCTGAATTGAACTGTACCACGAACATAGTGAAGTATCCTTTTAGATGCTTTCCAATGGTTTTCATGGGGTGTTTGCATATACCGGGAAACAAGACCAACAACAAAGGAAAGATCAAGATGGGTATGTGTTAAGTATAAGAGGATACCAAATAACTGACGGTACATGGTGGCATCAACTTTGGGAGAAGTACAAGTGGCAATAAGCTTGACTCTAGACTGGAAGGGAAAAAGGGTTGATTTAAAATCATCCATGTGAAAGCGACGAAGAATGTCACAAGCATACTTAGACTGGGAAATAAAAATTCATTCATTGGTTTGCAAAACTTGGAGGCCAAGGAAATAGTGCAAAAAACCTAAGTTTGTCATTTCAAATTTCTTCTTAAGGATGGTTTTCACATGGTTGAAAAGTTTTGAGTCACTACCAGTAAGGATAAGGTCATTAAAATAAAGGACAAGGATTATGAGATGGATTCCTACTTTCTTGGTATAGACATTAGGATCAAAATGGAATCTAGAGAATCTGGTGTCTATAAGAAACTTGTCCATTTTGGCATACCAAGATCGGGGAGCTTTCTTAAGACCATAAAGAGATTTCTTAAGGAGACAAACAAGGCTAGAGTCATTCTAGACATAGCCAGGAGGTTGTTCCATGTATATTTCTTCTTCCAAATCTCTATGCAAGAAGGCAGATTTAACATCCATCTGATGGACCTCCCATTTATGTGAGGTAGCAAGGGAAAGAATAAGGCGGATGGAATTCATTTTGGCTACAGGGGAAAATATTTCATTATAGTCAATTCCTTCAACTTGGGAAAATCCTTTGGTGACTAAGTGAGCTTTATGTCTTTCAACACTTCCATCAGATGCATACTTAGTTTTGTAGACCCATTTACATCTGACAAGTTTTCTTCCTTTTGGAAGAGGTACAAGATCCCAAGTATTGTTGGCCATTAAAGAATGATGCTCTTCATTAATTGTTGTATCCCAATCTAGATGACATGAAGTTTATGAAAGTGTCTCTGGATCATGAGTCTCTGAAACTTGAGCCAAAATAGAAGAGGCTCATTGGAACTATGAACGTGTCCAACACTAATCTGAAGGATAACCGACAAGATCACCAACTACTTCTCATGTTGAACAGACCCATCTAGGAAGGCATGGAGTTAGTGTTGGTTTAGGTTCAAAGGACTCATCTAGAGGAAGGTGACTAGGCAAAGGTGGATTTTCATCCTCACTATCATTATCTGAAGAATAAACTAGAGTAGGAACAGAATAAGGCAAAAACATCAAAGATGGCTCGCAGTCCGAAGAAGGCACAATCATCGAATTAGGCTCGCAGACCAAATTTTCATCAAATTTAACATCTCTTCTAATAATAATTTCTTTAAAATGTGGTTGAAGAAGCCTATAACCTTTGAAATCTTCAGAATAACCAAAAAATATGCACTTCTCACTTTTAGGTTGCAATGCTTTCCTTTTCTCATCAGGAATTTGAGCCCATGCTATACTGCCAAATACACGGAAGTGACTTACATCTGGTTTAATTTTAGTCCAAGCTTCTTCCGGTGTCACAACTCATTGTCTGTCAGTCTTCTTACTTCTATATTTTTCTCCTTTGTCACCATTAGGAGCGGAAGCTGTTTGAGTGGGTTTGGGACCCTTATATTGCTTGTTGTTGTGGAAAGGATGTTGCTTCTTGGGATTCTTGGGTTTATCTTTCTAATGGATGACTAAGGCTTTGTTGGAGGTACCTGCAGTGTTGATCACTCCAAGTTGTACAAGCTTATATTGCTCTCTAATCAAAGCATCACAAAAATTCTCAAGACTGGGTTTTTTATAAGCTATCCCTAGAACCTCTTGCATGGCATAAAAGGTAGATACAAACACATAATATGCACTACCTAGATTAGAAAGAATAAGATAGATGCAATGATATTCTTCTATCTTTATCTTACATTCTTCACATAAATTTTTGAGTGTTTTAAAATTAGATAGATAGTATTCAATGCAAGAAAAATCATTTGGAATTAAAGTTAGTACTTGATTTTCTAATTGTTGTGCTCGAATAATATTGTGTTTACCAAACACAGATTCAATCTTGTCCCAAGATTCTTTGGGTTGATCAATTGATTGAAGGTGGAACCTTAAATCAGGACAGATGGACATTTTGATTAATCCACGTGCTTCGTCATTCCTATTATCCCATCTGAATTTCTTATCAGCATCAATGGGTGTTGTTTCCTTTCCCAAGGTAATTTGACACAAGCCTTTACTTTTTAATAAATCCTTCATATGGGATTTCCATTGGAAGTAGTTGGTGCTGGTAAGCAAGAGATTACTTTTAGAATCCATACTAAATATGTAGATAATATGGATTTAAAAACTGAAACTGATGATCTGGATGGAAAGATCTCGAAAAGTTAGGCGGTTTTAAAAAAAAACGCACTGAAAATGGACTTCGGATGTGAGAGTTATGCCCTTTTAAAAAAAGGCATAAACGATAACCAAATGACCATGTGGTGGTGTAAGTTCCTTTATGAAGTGAGTCACTTTTAAAAAGAGAAGTGGGGATCACTTTTACAATGAAGTTACTTTATAAAATAAAATATGCATGCAAAATAAATAACTCTAAAATAAAATATAAAATCTACTTATAGTGATTCACTTTTATACTTGAAGTGAAATACACTTTAAAATTTTAGCATGAACTTTTTCAAAAAAAGTAACAAAAATATAGACTTGAACTCAAGCCGTCTTACTTAATAAGAAAACTTTTAACCAAATTCTCTAACAAAACATATTGTATTTTTTAGCAAGAGGATTGGGGGTGTTTTTATTGTTGTTGTTGTTGAAGATGGCTTTGGAGAGCGTGCTAAAAAAAAACTCTTTTCACACAAGATCTCGATGACAACAAGGGTTAGATCTCGATTATCTTACCCGGAAGATGCACCTTTTCCTATCTGTTTCTGATTTTACGAGATCACACAGGGAGTGGGGAAAAGAGCATACGCAGATTTAAAAGAGTAGCAACCCGAAATTAAATAATATAAAACCAAAATAAAACCAAAATAATACTCTGCAAAAATTTTAAAAATGCGTATTCAGGCTTTATACCTCCAGATCTGATTGAAATGGTTGTATCTTGGGAAAATGGAAACCTTCTCAAGTGAAACAAAAAGTGTTCCTGACTGAAACGAGTGCTCCAGACATAATGGAACAATCCTATTATCCCCAAAATGTACAGAAATGACAGAAAATGGAGATGAGACAACTCGACTTCACGATCTCKATCTACAACAGGAGTTGGTCTTCAAACAGGCTCTGATACCATGTTCAAAAACACATGTATTCCAACATAGAATGAACACCTTCAGTAACCACTCGCACAACTATATCAAATATCAACACTGAAGTTTTGACGTGGTAAAAMCCCTATGGGGAAACATCCATGACCCCAACCAATGYAGCCACTTGGAGCAGTTTATTCATGCAAAAGAAAAAGATTACAAAAATATTTTACAAGAGAGTTTCTCACAATTGATCATCGACAAATGACCCTCCATGCTCTTTAAATAGAGATCATGGACCAATCGGGTGCTAAGCCACAGATCAATGGTCGTTAATATCGAGGAGAATATGATTCGTCAGATCACTCTATGTCGAGAACATATCGTGATCGTTGAATTTCCTAACTACAAATGCATACTAATGAATACTAAAGAAACACACTAATAAACACACTTTTACCTAATGACACATTAGACCAAGTAGATCCTAACTAACTCCTAAGTGTCTATATATCCTAACAATGCTAAATGGGGATCCATGTACTCTTCTATGTGTTGGACACACCGACTACACTGAGAGGTGGGGTGAACAGTGTAGGGATCTTTTTCCAAAATGCCTTAGTTAACAATCACCATTAACTCATTACTCATTGTTGTCATTTATAACGATTTAAATGTAAACACATATCAACAACATATATCAACAATATATCATCAATAAGTCATCACCACAAGGAACACAAAGAACACAAGATGTATGTACAATTTTCTTTTTATTACGAACTACAATCCTTCGGGTTTTTTAGCAACAACTGAATAGAGTACAACTCTACAAGAGCACCAGATCTATAATGCAAGACTCAACTTACACCCTCAGCAACAACTGAGATGAAGCAACAATCCTCAATAGATATCAATCTATACCATAAACAAGTGCACCAACCATGCACCAACCTGTGTGATCTAAAAATGAAGAAGACTTGTATTCTTGAAAATATTTGCAAGTAAAATTTTATGTGTTAAAAATGCAAATGGATCATCTTTGCAACACAACTTATAATAGGATTTACTCATTCAATATGCATATTAAAAACAACATAATCAATGAACAGAAAACACATAACACAACAAATGATAAAGGAGTTCACCCCTCTCTTGGGCTACATCTCCTAGTCCAGCTTCCAATGGATCATTAGTATTATTTCCTCAAAGTGCTAAAAAATGTGCTTTACAATACTCAAACTACCAAATAGACTGCTCCAATGGCTTCAGAACATCCAAAAACCCCTAGCTAGGCTTTTTCGGTACCTCGTTTGACCAAAACTTGAAGAAGATAGGCTTCCTGGAAGTCCCCTCTTCAAGCTTGTTGTCTCTACATCTAAAAAATGCACCTCCTCTGGCTCAACCTAGCCCACACACTTATTTAAGTGTAAAAACCTAGCATCGGATGCAACCGCACAAATGGTGTGAACTGTAGGGCAGTTACGGGTGCACCTAGCCCCTAATCGTCAAGGGCCAGGTCATATTAACCCATGCAACCACGCGCTAGCATAAATATGGGCTCCCGTTTCAAAATCCAATGGTCAAAGGACAAATGGAGGTTGTTGTAATAACCGTTGGAACAAACATTACCCGCGCATGCGTGCCATACACCATAGCCGTGGGTCATATATTATATAGCGCGCGACCAAGGGTTGGGGCTAAGCCCTGACCCGTTCGCAGCCCAAACCACCCGCATATCCAAACTTTAATACAATTCATACCATATATATAATAAGTAATACATGGTGGCACGCCAGTTGGCAGCTCTTTGCCAAGTCGTTGCCCCTGCCCAGAGGTCGCGGGGTCGACTCCGGCCAACAACATAAGTTTTAACCAAATAATAGATGACACGTGGTGGCCATTAACTGGGCCACGTGTTGTCGCTCCATTCGCTGCCAAACATGCCAAGTCACCTGCCAACTATTTGAATGCCATCCTTCCACGTGTTGTACATCTTGCCACATGTCGTACGACCTGCCACGTCAGCGTCCGTACGAACTGTACGGACTGTACAGTCAACAACCCTTTTTTGCCTATTTGTAAATTTGAACAGAACGCGATATCTCTCGCTTACGACGTCCGTTTGAACCCAAACAAGTTGCGTTGGGTTCGTAACGATGAGGCCTACGCTCTCCTCTGATTTGAATTGATTCCAAACGCTTTGAATTTTTGAGCAAAATTTGATCCCCTGATCACACCTCCCCATTGGAAAGCTTTTGGACCTCCAAAAGACTATTTTCAGTCTAATTGAAGATGAGGGTATAGTTCCCTCACCCTTCCAACCTCAATCCACTTGGCTTTTCTTGGATTTGTTCATTTAATACCAACTCGAAGATACTCCACATTTCCTCATTTTGAAGTTCGCATTCTCCTGTCAAGAATGGTGTCTTCATGCAGTTCTGTAAGATATTCTAGGGAAAAATCATCTATAGAAGGAAACTGAACATGCTCTGCATGATCATCAATCAACGGAGGTTCATACAATTTCAAATTCTCAACATTAACAACTGCATACATTTGCATATAAGGAGGCAGATCTAAACGAAAGGCATTGTTACCAATCTTGTTGATAATCTTGAAAGGACCATATCGAATCGATTTCAATTTTTTACCTTCTCCTTTAAGCCTCTCCTTACTGATGTAAAGCCAAACTTCATCTCCAACTTGGAAACTGTGATCAACACGATGCTTTTCATGTCTCGTCTTGTACTTGGCTTGACTCTTTTCC
>SNQJ01S0032587.1:138260-150356 GCA_010110895.2 Picea sitchensis
TGGACTCTTGATGAAGGTGAATAAATTCATAGTGACATAAATGATTTACAAAAGAAGATAGTAACAAAAGATGAACTACAAGAGATGGAAGCTAAGTTGGAGGCAAAGATGGATGGTTTAAAAGAGGAGATCATGGAAGTATTGAAAATTTTCGTAACAAAGAAGACACCTGAAAGTGAAAATTCATCCCATGAAATTCATGATGAGGACACAAGGAATGTGAATCAAGAATGGAGAAACTCCAACTTTGGTTTGAAGACCAACCACGTTCCTAAGATCGATATGAGGAAGTTTGATGGTAAGGACCCAATCACATGGATACTTCAGATGGAGCAATTCTTTGATCTACATAATGTGCCACATACACAAAAGGTATGAATTTCTTCTTTATATTTAGAACCTAATCAATTTTTATGGTATCGATGGCTTTGTTCTCGCAAATCACTCGTCACTTGGACAATTTTCATGGAAGAAATGATAGCACACTATGAGGATACAAGGAGCAATACCTTATTTAGCCAATTGATAAATCTCAAGAAAAAGGGTTCATTTACCGAGCACATTGAGAACTTCCAAAGATTGAATATAAAGGTAACCGATATTCTAGATGAGAACTTGATTGATGTATTCATAGGAACTTTAAAGGATAACATTCAACATGAGGTTCGCCTTTGGAAACCCAAATCATTAGAGAATTCATTTAAGGTGGCAAGAAATGTTGAAAGTAAAAATATGGCTATGGCTATTAGAAGGACCAATCCTAACATCTATAGAGAGAACAATGCTCCTTCTTCTAAAACACCTCAACAATTGGAGGAAAGAAAATCAAAAGGTTTATGCTTTAATTGTGACATCAAGTACAGTAAGGGACATAAGTATGGTGAGAATAATTTATTCTACATAGATTGTGAAGAGGAAGAAGAACAAGAACAAGAACCATCTCAAGATGAAAACGTAGAAGTAATTTTGTCTGAAGAGTTGACTCCCACGATATCGTGTAATGGATTGGCTGGAATTAGCACTCCTCAAACCCTCAAGATCGAAGGATACATCAAAAATAAAAAGGTAATAGTCCTAATTGATTCTAGCAGTACTCATAATTTCATTCACGATAAATCAGCCAAAGCTCTCAATTCCTTTGTATATCCAGCGCCAGAGTTTCAAGTAATGATTGTAGATGGAGGAACTATCAATTGCTCAGGAAAATGCAATAAGATCAATATTACTATGGGAGGATATGTAATGAATAGTCCAATGATTTCTATACCCATGGGTGGTGCAGATGTTGTACTAGGAATGCAATGGTTACAATCATTAGGAACAGTTGATTTTAATTTTCAAGAACTTTTCATGAAATTTTCATTGGAAGGAAAAGAAATTGAGTTAAGAGGTATCACAGCGAAACCCGGTAAGGTGATAAGTTCTAATGGCATGAAAAAATTATTGAAAAGTGGGCATCAAGGAATTATTGCACAACTATGCTCACTAGATGTTCAAACATCTAAGCCAATTAAAGGAACATCTTGGGACAAATCAGGTATGACACCGACCTTTCTTTTCCCACTTGTTTTGGTTTAAATTGAATAGGTTTAGGGGTCCAGTCCTAATTCTTATTTAAAAACTTGTCACTACACACTTTTTAATTAAACCCTAATCCTTTACACTCCCTAATACCCTCATTAGACATTCTAACCTACAAACTCATTTTAAAACTCATTTTAAAACACTACCAATTTTGCTTAAAAAAAATCTTAATGAAACCTAGAATTCACTACTAACTTAAAATTTTCTCTATACACTTATTAATTTAAACCCTAATCCTTTTTCAAACCCTAATACCCTCACTAGATATTATTACCACTAACTTATAACACTATCATTTCTATTAACTAAATATAACTAAAACCAAGTGCTTAACTAAAATAACTAAATAGGTAATCCTTAATATTAATACACATATGTTATCCTTTGTTATTAAGATAAACCACTAATAAACCCACTACAATTAAACTAACASTACTAAATAATTAATTAAAAGTAAAACCTAATTAACTAAACCCCAAATAACAAATAAATAACTAAAGGAAAACCACTACTATTAAATAACTAGGTAAGAGTAAAACCTAACAAATTAACTAAAACCCTAAACAAATAATATAATTCCATTAATATTAAATCCCATTAATATTAAATTATATTCTGAAAAAAAAGAGAGCCGACTCAATTAAAATAACCTTTAATTGTCCTGCATTTATAGTATTAATTGATGACGATCAGCTAGCTCTAACTTGACGATTAGTCCTGATGATGAATCCTGATTCGGATTCAAAACGTCAACGACGAAATGATACCAACTGTGGATTATCCGAAAAACATATGTGAAACTCCTCACCACAGAAACTTGAAAACATCTAAGCCATCTATTCCTCAAGATCTCCAAGGGATCATTGATAAGCATTCCAAAGTATTTGAAGATCTTCCCAAAGGTCTTCCACCCACTCGAAATCATGATCATAAAATTCACCTAATTCCTGGGAGTGTTCCTCCTAACATCAGGCCATACAGATACCCTTACGCCCAAAAGAGTGAAATTGAGCGCATGGTTGAAGAAATGTTAGAGGCTGGCATTATTAGACCTAGCCAAAGTTCTTACTCTGCATCAATGGTAATGGTATTCGAGAAAGATAGCTCATGGCGTATGTGTCCAGATTATAGAGAGCTCAATAAGATCACTATTAAAGATAAGTTTCCCATTCATGTCATTGATGAATTGTTATATGACCTACATGGAGCAATCTATTTCACAAAATTTTATCTTCATTCAGGGTATCATCGGATCAAAATGAAGGAAGAAGATATCCCAAAAATAACATTCCGAACTCATCAAGTCCATTATGAATTTTTGGTCATGCCTTTTGGCCTTACAAATGCACCTTCCACGTTCCAAGGGTTGATGAATTCCATTTTCAAGACCTTCCTTCGAAAATTTGTGTTAGTATTTTTTGATGATATACTAATCTATATCAAGTCTTGGGAGGATCATGTGCGACATGTTGACAAGGTCCTACAACTACTAAAGGAGCAACTACTATACGCCAAACCATCCAAATGTTTCTTTGGAGTAAAGGAGGTAGAGTATTTGGGTCATATTGTATCTCATGAAGGTGTCAAGGTAGACCCTAACAAGATTAAGGCCATGATGGACTGGCCGATTCCCAAAAGAAGGAAGAAGATATCCCAAAACAACATCTCAACCTCATGAAGGCCATTATGACCTTTTGGTCATGCCTTTGGCCTTACAAATGCATCCTCTCCAAGGGCCGATGAATTCCATTTTCAAGCCCTTCCTTTGAAAAATTTACAGGGTTAGTATTTTGATGATATACTAATCTATAGCAAGTCTTGGGAGGATCATGTGCCATTATTGACAAGGTACTACAACTACTAAAGGAGAAACAACTATATGCCAACCATCCAAATGTTTCTTTGGAGGAAGGGAGGTAGAGGATTGGGTCATATTGTATCTCAAGGAGGTGTCAAGGTAGATCCCAACAAGATTAAGGCCATGGTGGACTGGCCGGTTCCCAAAACAATGAAAAGAATCCAGGCGTGATTTTTGGCATGTGTTACCACCCCAAGTTTTCATAACTATGGAAGAATAGAAGAATCTTTAACGACACTCAACTAAGAAGGATGCATTTTCATGGACTCCGAGGCAACTAAATATTTTGAAAAAAACTTAAAGGTGGGATGTGCAAAGGATGCAAGAGCATCGCAGCGTTCAACCTAAGCAACGTAGTGGAATCGGAGACAAATTGAAAAGCACCAACGCATTACTTTGAAGTGTTTTGAGATCAATGAATGGACATTAATGTATAGCTAAGGGAAGTGTACTTATATTTATATCTAGATATTGTAAACATATCTTGAGCATTGCTCTCATCTCTGCCTAATGAGGCATTTATGCGGAATGAATGCAAGTAGGTAGATTTTAATTTAATAGATTAGATGCTTTTAGAAGTTTAGGAGGGAAAACAGATATAGACACCCCGCACCCTTGTATCATCATTGTAATTTTTATGATCATTCAAAATTCATAAGCCGGACCAATGAGGGTTGTGGTGAGAAGAACCCATGAGCACTTGAGTTAATATATATGAAGCTTTGACTCAACTTTCATGATGTTATGATGCTTACTCTTTACATTTGTTGAATGCGTTCACAATTGATTTATTTCCTCTATTATGCATTTGACGTCCCATCTACTGTCCGTCCTCGCAATGAGTGCTGAATGTTTGCGGGCAGCTGATGAGGGTCCGAGTTTTATCTCATAAAGCTCAGGAGAGATATCAGTTGTTCTCATACCAACTAAAGTGCGTAGCGCAGCTTGCAATTCGCCAGAAGCTCGGTTTTATAACCAAAAGAAGATTGAGATATTAACAAGGTAAAGGGTGCAAATAAGATCGAAGATCCAAATAACTGCAGGTTATTTGAAGGTTTGTCGCAAGGAGGGCATGCAAAGAACCTCTTTAAAGCTTGATTACAAGCCAAATATCAGAAGGATAACACCTTTGAAGTGTTCAAAGGAGAGAGTCAAAAATCGCCTCATAGAAGTCAAGTTCGAGGAGAACACTGGTCGTTTGGGAAGAATTCATCGAGGAGTGCATCCGGTATTAAGCAATTTCCATGGAGAACTCGGCGAAAAACTGCGAGGACCGAGGATCCAAAGTGGAGTTGTGGGCAGTGGTTAGAGTTGATGAATCCGCTTCACTCGACACATCCGCAGTCGAACCGCTGGATCGTGGTCGGGCTTGAGAGTCGACAAATCATTTCGGGATTCAGGTTCGTAATTTGAGCGCTAAAGCCAAAACCTTTGGTCACCAACTCAATCGCGGAAAGGAATTATCAAGTGCGAAATTGAATGGCGGAATACTTCAGGAGAAGTGCTCAAGACCCGAGCCACCGATCTGCAAAGCAAGAAAAAGGGGTTACATGAAAATCTTCAATCACCCATAAGCTCGAGGTGAGAAGTGATCGTTGGATGAGAAGCAACACGAGCCATTGATTCCCCTTTGGATTGGAATTCCCCTCGGGCATTTCATCATTTCGGGTTCGGTATTCGGCAATTATGGACAAGGAGTCGGGTGATTGAAAAACCTCTACAGCAAACGCAATGTGTCTCGAGTGGAATTTCTAATTCTGGGTTCGAAGTGAGTGAGGGTCAGATTTTGGAATCGGTATTTCAACTCTGGCTCACCTAAACTCCTAAAAACATCTGCCATAGCTGATCAACAAGGGAGTTCACGTACCATCGATCTCGCCAAAAGGAAAAATTTCAGAGTTCGTGGAATTGTAAGGTGAGAGGAACTAATCGGGCTATTCTCTGCCACGGAAGCCAAAGCCTGGTAGATAGGCAGGTGAGACTCGTCATTGGGAAAAAGTCAACAACTGACTTATCGATTTCCATGGTTTTGCAGGTAAGGAGAGGAGAACGAGAGCTCAACACCCCAACTTGTGAGGTCGCAAATCACGAAGAGCATTATCACTTAGCTCTAGTATTGGTCGTATTAAGAAGGGATCTGAAGGAAGGAGCCTTTCCCTTAATCCCCTTTTGGGATTTCAACATTTCGAGCTGTGGAAATACATCGACTCCTCCAACTCCCAAAAATCTGAAGTCCTTGTGGATTAAATAAAGGGTTTAATTAAGCGTGGAGTTTTAGTGAAGATCCGCTACGATTCTGCTCGGGGGTCTGCACTAAAGGTATTAGAGCCCCGATTTTGTCTCAGAGAGGCATTTAAGCGAAAATAGGAAAATTTACAGCGATGCCGCCGAGAAGAAGAGACGGCAAATTACCTCAATCCAAGAAGCAAAAAGAGAATGCAAGGAATTACGTGCTAGGTTTGATGGAGATAAATAATAAAATAATAAATATGCTGGGGATATCAGCAATGAAAAGAAAATGAAGTCGGAAACGAAGGGAGGTTAGCTGCAATCGAAGATATTGTAGAAGAAATCTACTATCTGGTTGCTGTAAAGGGATAGGTGCTTAGGGGAAAATGGCATTCCAAGCAGCCTGTAAGAAACGGATGTTAAAGAGCTTTAGATCGATTACGCTCTAGACAAATACTGACTACTAGATTTCATGAGGGAAGACAAGAAAGCTTCAAACATGCCATTACTAGACTTTGGGGTATGCAACACTATGGTGGGGATGAACTGCAGTTGACGACGCGGTAAAGGAAAGCGTTTCGGATAGAATGGTTGCAAGATGAAATCCAAATTCATACCCGTGGATTATCAAACTACTCCCTATTTCGGCGGATGAAGAATTTGAGACAAGATGATGTCAATGAAGGAATGACCTTAAGAATTCTACAAGACAAACATTAGATGGTGTCATTGGAAAGCCGTGATGATGAAAATTTGGTCAAGCACATGAACATCCGCATAATATGACATTCAACATGAGATAAAGGCTATATCTGCCCTGAAATGTGAAGATGCTATCGATAGCTATGAAATCAAGAGAAGCTGAGCCGAAGCGCAAGGCGCCCAAGATGAGGTAGAAGTTAAGCTAGAGGCAAAACAATTTCCTAAGACATAAATCATAAATCTAAAGAAGAGGAAAGAAACCTCAATTCAACTCCAAGAGATGATGGAAGCTCACAAGGAAGACAATATGTCGATAGTAACACTTCAGCCGTATTGCAGGAAGAGGAAGAAGTAGAGGAGGTGAAGTAAATTGTTTCATTTTATGGAAAATCGGACATAAACCATGAGTGTCCAGATAAAAGGAAAGATGGTGGTGAAACTCTGATTGTCAAAGCTCAGGGATGAAATGTTGAGGTAGAAGACGTTGAGGGAAGAAGATATTTGATGATGATGAAAATTCTCTGAATGGAAGGAGGCGAGAACCCAACCCAAAGAATGAAGTCGTTTCACTACTTGCAAAAAACGCGATAGAGTATGTAAGCAATAAGTAGTGGGACGTTATATAATGAGATAATCTCAGATCCACTGTAGATGGTAGAAAAATTCCAGCGATCTCATTGTACATCCAAGCCCATATAGAGTTTCCTGGTATAAAAAGGACATCAGATAAATGTCACTAAACAATGCTTAATTGAATTTAAAATAGGAGGATATAAAGATGAAATATTATGATGTCAATTCCCATGGATGTTTGTCGCCCTGCTATTGGTAGACCGTGTATACGACGTAAACATAGTTCATGATGGGGAGAAAGAACATGTATACCTGAAAATGGAGAATTACGTTGCTACCAATTAAAATCCAAGAGGTGAAAATAGAGATGAGAAACACCGTACTTCTCATGAGTAGCTGAACTCTTTAATGAGGTTAAGAAGAAGGAAGACACACAATTTATTGTATCGAGTCTTTGACTATTAGCAAGTACGAATAGATGATTACCGTAAGAAATCCGTGATGTTGAGAGAGTTTGTTGATATAGTAGTGGATCTAACCACTCCTGTTTGTTTCCACCCATCGTAGCATAAGACATCATATCGATCTTACACGATCCATTATCTAAAAAATCCAACGATAGGTTGACAATCACGTAAAACAGCGAAGTTAAGAGGCGTCCGACTTAATGGACAAAGTACTGGTTCGAGAGTTTGAGTCCGATGCTGTTCACAAAGGTTTCAGCCCAAAGAAAGACTAGTGCTAGAGAATGTGTACAAAACTCATAAAATCAATAAGATTGATACCATTAGATATAGATTTCCAATAAGGATGGACTAAGCATGGATTGCTTGAGGAGTTTTGTCAAGATTGATTTGAAAAGCTGGTATCATCAAATTCAGAATGAGATAAGGTGATGAATGGAAAATATCATTCATTCATCTAATGAGTAATACCTATGGAAACGGTTTGTCATTCCATTTGGCTTACCGAATGCACCCATTACTTTCATGAGTTTGATGAACTAATTCCGAAGGATTCTATAGGGAAATTGGCCATTGTATATCTTAACGACATATTAATTCTTTAGCAAAGACGTAAGCAGAAGACCCGAGATTACAGCAGGAAGAATTGTTGATTAATATGAAGAAATCGCCATTTATGAGGACAACCTTACTTTAATTTGGGTTTTGTTATCCTCGCGAAATGAACCCAAAATGGATCCGAAAACATAAAGGCTTATTAAGAATTCACACGCCTTTAAGAGTGTTTGAAGTCTCTAAGCTCCATGGTTTCCATACTTCTATAGGAATTCATCTGAAACTTCAGTGGAATTATCACTAATCGATGATGGACATACTGAAGAAAAGACATAAATCTTTCACCGGATGGAGGAAGAAGAGAAGAGCTTCAACCCGCCGGGTTAGATGATCACTACAACCACCTCGTTTTGCATAGATTTTAAAGACTTTCCAGTCAAGTGTGACGCTGAGTGGATTTGCAATTGAGCTGGCCTTGAGACAAGATGAGACAGGCTCCATCATGAATGAACCGAATGAAGCCGGGCAAGATTAAGTACCCACATATGACAAAAGAATTTTATAATCACACAAGCACTCAAGAAATGGAGACACTATTTGTCTCAAAGGAGCTCTGTTTTACGCCAACGACAATCACACTTTACAATTCATGACTCGACAGGAGAGTTGAACCAAAAACATGTTAAATGGGCTCGAATTCATGCGTAATTTTACTTTGATTAAGCATTACTTGAACCGCTAACAAAGTTGTTGATGCTTGACAGGAAATGTTTGTTTATGCAGAAATTCAGAGTCAATTTGCCTTGATGCTTAAGGAAATGTAGGATGATCCGCACTTCAAGGAAGCATATGAGGGCATCTAAGAATCCACCTCGTGGATAGAAGCCAATGGATTAAATACATGATCCAAGATGGATTATTGTTCAGGGAAACTGTCAGCTATGTATTCCAAAAGGCTCCATGAGGAAGAATTTGCTAAAAGAAAAGCACAATGGATATCTGACATTTCATCACAGACAAGACATTCCTCAAAGTTGAATGGCTCATATTTTGCCGTGATGAGAGGAAAATGTTAAGAAATTCTGTGATGCGCATAATTTGGTCACATACGCAAAGGAAAAGGCGTAATCACGTGGTTATACCAACCATTACCCATACCGTCGTGGGACGAGTGAGCATGGATTGCTATTGGGACAAAGAGGATGTGATTGATCTTTGTGGTAGTCGAATACGATTTTCGCAAAGATGGCGGTTATCATACCATTTAAAACCGATGCAACTCATATTATAACTCCGTTTTTCAAGGAAGTCGTCACACTTCACGGTTTTCCAAAGAGTATCATGTATGATTGAGATACCAAGTTCAGAGGTACTTCGAGGACCTTATGGAAGAAGTTAGAGACAAGTTTGTCTTTTATCTTAGCATACCATCCTCAGACGGATGGATATAGACAAAAGTCATGAACAAAGAGCTTGGGATATTTGTTAAGAAGTTTAGTGACTGAAAACCATAGTCAATGGGATCACATACTGCCACAGGCAAAATTCACTTACAATGATTCGCCAATAGAAGTATCACAACAGGAATAGTCCATTCCGATTGTATGGAATGCATCCATAAGGGAGTTTCTGAATTGAAAGATTTAGAAAAAAATGAATTCAGGTGTGCTAGTGCAGAGGACTTTGCGTAAGGAATGAAGGAGCTTCACCACAGAAAGTTAAGGGAGCCTATCGCAGAGTTCAAGTCGCCGGGCATCACAAGCAAAGAGCAGCATCAACACAAAGCGGTAACTCAATTTGAAGTTAGTGATCCATCTCTTTCGCGATTTGAGGAAGCAGAAGCCCCTAAGGGGAACATAACATGTTGAAGATGAAAATATTGGACCATGCAAGGTCATAAGGAAATTCGGGACAAACGATAAGGAGATTGAATTACCCGATGGGGGTCGGATCTCAACGATATTCAATGTTGCAGATTTGTACCCTTACGAAGCTAAAGAAGAAAGAGCATAGGAGGAACATAAAGAGGTTCAATTGACAAAACAAATGCCTATAGCTGAAAATCCACGATGGAAGGCATAATTGACAAAAAGGATTGTGCTAAAAAGACTAGGAGGAAAGAGTATCTTGAATACTTGGTCAAATGGAAGGACATCCAGTTGAATATGCAAATTGGGAGAATGAAGCACACCATAGCATGGACAAACTGCGGAAAGAGCTCATGAAAGGAGGAAAATTTTCGTTTAGAGTAGCGATGTGAGCAATTTAAGTAGCCAACCAAGCAACATAAAAGCAGGAGACAGCTGGAAAGACCGCACATTTTGAGGTGTTTTGAGATCAATGAATGGACATTAATATAATATCTAGGGAAGCATACTTACATTTATACCTTCCAGATTGTAAATATATCTTGAGCATTTCTCTCATGTTTCTAATGTAGAGGCATTTATGCATAATGAATGCAAGTGGGTAGATTTAATTTAATAGATTAAACAATTTAGAAGTGTAGTCACCCATGATCTTAGGAGGAGTAGTGATTGTTGGATGAGAAGAAACATGAGTCATTGATTCCCCTTTGGAGCGTAATTTTGGCATTTCGCAATCTCGATGACAAGGAGTCGGCACTTTGCTGAAAACCCCTCGGTCATGAAATGGCGATCGGTTCCTTGAGTGAATTTCGAAGATTGAGGTTCGGGAAGTGAGGAGGTTGTACCGAGTTTCAAACTCCGGTTCGCGGAAATCTCAAAAGATTTGAGTTGTTGGATCAAGGAGGCTCACAGCCATTGATCCCGCCAAAAGGTGAAATTTCGGAGTTAAGGGAATTGCAAGGTGAGAGGAACGAATGTTGCTCCTCTCAAGCTGCGAAAGCCAAAGCCTATGGAGGCGTGGCAGCCGTCACTTGGAGAAGCCAACACCGCTGGACTTATCGCATTTCATGGTTTTGCAAGGGAGGAGCATGAGATCTCAACACCCCAACTCATGAGGTCGTGAATCACGAAGAGCATTATCGCTTAGCTCTAGCTATGGTTGTATTAATAAGGGATCCGAAGGGAGGATCTTATCCCTTAATCCCATTCAGGGTTTCGCATTTCAGAATTTTCCAAGAGCTGTGGAAATAAATCAGGACTCTCCAACTCCCGAAAAACGAAGTCCTTTGTGGCTTAAACAGTTAATAATTAACTCTCTTTGGCGGTTTTAGTGAATATCCCTGTGGACTTCGCCCCAGGGCTGGGGGTCCGCATCAAAGCTCTTGTTTTGACCACTCGAGACTTCACAAAACCTTTATTATGGAATGTGATGCCTCGAAATGGAATTGGTGTTATCCTAATGCAAGTAGCTGCGTCCTGATTTTGAATTGACCACTCAAGGAGTGACTTCACAAACCCATTACTTTATGAGAAGGAAATGATGGCAATACTACATGCATAAATAAATGGCGCCCTACCTAATGGCACTTCAAGGTCAAAACAAATCTTGATAGTCTTAAATACTTGGAACAAAGATTATCTTAAGAAGAACAACAAAAATGGGTAACCAAGCATTGGGTTATGATTTTGAAATCGGCTTCCATAAAGGGAAGCAGTTGTGGCGATGCACTCTCAAGAAAGGATGAATATGTTGAGGCCTTTCTCTGTTCTATCTCTATCATCCAACCTGATTGGATAATAGAATCAAGGGATGAATGGAAGAATGACGAAAAAGTGTGGACTCTCATTCAAAGGTTGCAGTAGGATTCCAGTGCATCAGATACATTTACATGGAAAAATGATTCACCATGTTACAAAGATCGCTTATATTTATGTAAGAACTCCCAACTCAAACAAAAGGTACTATTGGAATTGCACACCTCTCCAATAGGAGGGCACTCAGGATTTTTGAAAACCTACTATAGAGTCAAGAATGATTTTTTTTAGGATGGCCTTAAAACTGATGTTCAAAGATTTGTGGCAGAATGTTTGGTTTGCCAACAAAATAAGGTGGAAACAATTAAGACCCTAGGTCTTTTACAACCATTAACCATCCCAAGTCAGCGATGGGAGGAGGTTTCCATGTATTTCATCACAGGGTTACCGAAGTCTGAAGGAAAGAGTGTCATCATGGTGATTGTTTATATACTGACCAAGTATGCAC
>SNQJ01S0032588.1:0-21413 GCA_010110895.2 Picea sitchensis
TCATTGATGCCAATGGTTTGATTATTTGGGAGATTGTTGGATCATATGTCATTGATGCAAATAGTTTGATTGATTGATTTCATTGATTGATGTCAAGTAATTGATTGATTGATGATTTATGAACAATGTATATGTATTTTCCATGATGAGAATGATAGATTTCAAAGTGGAAACCAATTGATAAATATGGATCATTGATATGATGCATAGATGAAGATGGATAAATGAGTTTTCATTGATACATGATGATGCATAGTTTGTTTGATGAAAAGATGACTCATTATTGTCTTATCATGATTGATAAGGTGCACAAATGGATGAACTCCAAAGTGGTCCCCTTATGGGGAAAGCCCTCACGGGAAGATGCTTTGTGGATTGAGTTATCCTAGAAGAATGGTTGGAGGACCCATACTTGTATGTGGAATAATGAGATGAAGATCAATGAAGTTGTTGGTGAAACTATCCTAGATGGATAGTGCTTGTCATTCCATTTCTAGTGGTATGTGGAATGTCACATAACTCCTCACGGTTTGAGAGTTATGGCCTTATCAAGCTGTAGGACCCTCATATGACGGCTTGAAGCCCCCAAGGTCAAAGAAGTCAAAGTGCTTGAAAAGAAGAAATCATTATTTAAATGATAAAGTAAAGTGACAAAATCAAGATGGATTATTTAAATAATAAAGAGAAGTGACAGAGTCAAGAAGGAATATTTAAATGATAAAGTATTGGAGAACTTTCTATTCATGGAAAGTGGTTAACCCTAAAATATGGAAAATAGGTTAAGTGACCTAGAAATGGGTTAAGTAACCTAAAAATGGGTTAAGTGACCTAGAGGATGAAATTATAAATAAGATAGCTATGGTCTCTTGTAGATCATTCTTTTTGTGGATCAATGGAGAGATTCTTTTGAATATATTTTGGAGTATTGATGGAGAGCTTCTTGAGCATTATTGGTGTGGATCTCTTGAGCATGATTGAAGATCTATTCTGAGGAAGAAAGTGAGAGGAGGATCTCATTGACGCATCAAATTTTTCGCAATGTCGGAGATATTGACGACAAAATTCTTGAAACTTCAAAAACCCTAGTTTCTGAGGTATACACGGGTTGTTTGTGCTTATGGTGCGTATAAATTAAGGTATACGTGGGATTTCTAAAGACATGGAGCGTATGGTGGATAAAATGGTGAATAATTTTGTTTGAGCTTGTGCCAAGCTCTTGGATGATTAGGCAAGTTCTAGATCTGCATTATATGGCCTCAGATCTATCACTGAGACACTGGTATGATTACATTATTATCTTTATGAATATTATTGTTTGATGTGATGGGAATGCTTAGGGGATTCTTGGTATGGCTTCTATGATGTGGTTCGGTTTGGTTGATTTGGTTGATGGAGTGATCAGTACTCGCGTGATTCAGTGGTGACACGATTGTTATGGTATACTAGATGCTTATACATGTTTGAGGTAGAATTCATATTGATCTATTGTGGAGCATGAACAAGCTATTGGAGAGCTTGGATATGTTGTGACTGACTATGGGTCAGTTTGGACAGTGGAAGACAGAAGAGAAAGTGATTGTAGGTTGCAGAGGATCTGAGCATGTAAAGAAAAGAAAAAACCCTAGTTGCTCAGAAGTGTGATGTCCCCATCTTCCTGAATATCCTAGACAGAGGTCACTGAGTAGTCTATACTTTCCCGTAGGCTATAGTTAGTTTACCATTAGGGAAAGAGGATAAATAAGGAGGATATTCAACCCAAACTTAGGAAAATCCACTTTATCCTAAGACAATGAAGAATTAGATGGAAAAGAGGGTCGAAAAGGATTAAAGTGAAAACCCAAATATGACTTGGGGTAAAGCGCAACTCTCAGTTGGGGTTAAATCACAATTAGATCATTGGAGGTATTGAAGTCGAGATGTGACCTAATTGCTCATGATGCATATACAGATTTGGAAATCGGAGTCTATAGGAGGTCAGGTGACTTCATTGGATTGTTTGGTGGTGTTCTGGATGAAACCACTCATTATAACAAGGTTCAGAGTTGAAAGACACTCCCTAGTCTGCCGAGGATATCATATAGATCTTCTATTGCACTTCAGAGTAAGCTCACAGAGCCATCCAAAGTTTGTGTTTGTATCCAGCGCATTGTTGAGTTGCAACGTTGAGGATTTGAGGGTTTTCATCACTGGAGTAGGTCACATATGTGCAACCTCTCCGACATACTTAGACTCCTTCCAGCAGGGATTAGTAGGAGGTAGGGCGCTTCCATTAAGACCATTTCTGACCTTTTTTTATGGCAAAAACCATCAACGCGACCCCCTACAACAACAGTTTGGGTGCACTTAGCAGTAGATCCATCTAGGTTTGTGTAGAGTCTGACAGGGCAGTTTCAGTCTTGCTCAGGCAGGGAGATTTGTGCGGGCACTAGGGCAACCCCTCAGAGACATATTTCACGCCATTCTGACCACCAGAGCTCCCAGGATGAGTTTGCCAGCGCATGCAGCAGTTGCAACATTTTCGTGTCTTTTTTTAGTCCGACAGCAGTCATCCAGACATCTTCCACATTTGGAGCATATCATCCGAATCAGGTTCCTTGCTTATTTATTTCAGTTATTAGCATATATTGATGTGTGTATTCCAGTGTCGATCTGAACTGTAAATATCCACTGAAGAGTTGTTGTCATTTCCACATTTCATTATTCTGTCATTACTTCAGTTAATAAAATAAGAACTAAGGCTCCTATTGCTCGAGCATTGTGCATGCTTATATGATTCCATATTATACATAAACCTCAGTCAGAAACCCTACATTGCAAACACAACACCATTACAGCAACAAAGACAGTTGCGTAGACCCTAGAGACAGCATCCAGAGATAAATCCACACTCAAGGATATTTCAGTGGTATCAGAGCTTCCATCTTGCCAGACTGTGAAGAAGGCATCATAGCCTTATGATTATAGGTTCAGGAGAGGAGAATCCAGAGGGTTGAGGCCACATAGGAGATGAGTACATACAACACCATAGAGGTAATCACAGGAACAGGAGAATCCGACATAGGAGGGTAGTGTCAGAGCCAGAGTCAGATCACCATGACCGGATTCCCATTGGTTCTGAGACAGAGGCTGAGATAGAGGAGCAGATGGGAGATAGAGAAGAAAACATACATGACTAGGGGAAGAACGTTGAGATTCCCCAGGATAGCACTTAGGCCATCCTAAATGACCTTGCCAGGGGGCAGAGGGAGATGATGCAGGCCATAACATAGATGGCCATTAGCACCCAGTTGATACAGAGAAGCATGGGCACTACAGGTGTAGCTAGCGGAGGAGGAGCCAATGGGTCTAGCGGAAACCCCGTAGGGTCGAGTGGACGACAATCACCTGCTCGAACCTACATCGCATCGGGGAGGACTCCCAGACCACTCTACCCATAGTTACAGGGTGATGTCCAGACAGTACATACAGGACAGAGGAAGACAGGACCGTAGGATCCGTTTGTAGAGTATTGAAGGGACTACATGGCACTAGAGCCGAAGTTCCACGAGGATATGACACTGATAGACTATTGTACGATTAGGTATCATAACAGACCTCGGGATGAGCAAAGGGGTAGTACATGAGGGCAGAATGTGGACTTCATTCGACAGGTTGGAAAAATCACTATTCCTTCCTTCGATGGATCTACCAGATGCTCGGCACAGGCATGGGTCCAAAATATTGACACTTGTTTCAAGTTTAACCAGATGACTGAGGCAGAGGCAATCAGTTTCGCCACTCTCCATATAGAGGGAGAAGCTCACGAGTGGTGGTGCCATGGTTTGGTCACACTGGGCCATAGTCGTATCCCTTCCTACCTAGAGTTTATCGAGAGGTTGATGGAAAGATTTGACAGGACATATCTGAAGCTCCAGTTCAAAGACTTGACTCAGTTGAGATAGACAGGCTCCACAGAGGCATTCATAGCAGAGTTCCAGCAGAAGGCAGTAGTAGTGACAGATATCTCTGAGCAGAGATTGGTGATGATTTTCACAGAGGGTTTAATCGAGCCACTGAGAGGCTGGGTAAAAGCCTTTAAACCCCACACCCTTCATGAGGCCATAATCCATACCAGAGACATGAGTGAGTCGGTACAGAAGTCTAAATTCTCTAAAACTTTTGTACCACAGAAAGACAGAGACAAAGACCAAAGACCACCACAGAAGGATTGGAGGGGTAGAGAGAGATTAGATGATGAGACCAGGAGTGAGCTCATGAGGAAGAAGTTATGCTTCTCGTGTAGAGATCCTTGGGTCCCAGGGCACAGGTGCATGGGAAAGGGTCAGATCCACTACATTGGGGTGGAATCCGGTAGTGACAAGGAGGAGGAGGCAAAGGAACAAAGTACAGGTATAGAGAGAAATTCAGGAGATGAGTCAGTATAGGAGCCAGAGCCACCCAAGAAGAAGCCTCCACAGAAGGTAGAGGTTAAACCACCAGGGGGGTAAAACCTTAGAGAGAGGCCAAAGGGGGCACTATTGCTACCCTTTCAGGCATATTGAGGTTCAACACTATCAGGCTTAAGGGCCTCATATAGGGACAATGCATCATAGCATTGGTAGATGGTGGGGAAACCCACAAATTCATAGATTACTCGTTGGTGGCACACTGAGGGTTACGCACAGAGGAGTTCGAGGGATTCACAGTAGCCATGGCAGATGGATACACTATGACATGCCTAGACACGATTCCTCACCTGGAGGTTCAACTAGGTAACTATACCATGATAGACACATTCTATGTGGTAGATCTCTCAAACACAGATGCAGTGTTAGGAGTACAGTGGCTCTATACACTTGGAGATATAGGGTTTAACTACCAGACCTTGACTATGAGCTTCAGAGACAGAGATGGGTCCAGAGTAGTTTTGAGGGGCATGTCGACAGGAGAACCCAAGGTGGTGTCAGCTAAGAGGATGGAGCGGATATTCCATCATGCGGATGTAGCATATGCGGTAGAGTGTTTGATTACCACTAGGAGAGATGCCAGGGGGAGAGAGCAGTATCAACCAAAGATCAAAGAAATGTTGGGGAAGTTTGAGCCAGTTTTTGGGCCGATTCCACCAGGAAGGCCCCCAGACAGGGGATTTGAGCACTCCATTGAGCTGGAGGCAGGGACTGTACAAGTGATCACTGCATCATACAGACACCCCAGGAGAGTTAAAGACGAGATAGAGAAGACCATCAAAGAGATTATCGAGATGGGGCATATCAGAGCGAGTTCGAGCCCTTTTTCTTCTTCAGTAGTGCTGGTACTGAAGAAAGATGACACATGGATGATGTGCATTGATTACATGGCGCTTAATAAAAAGACGATTAAAAATAGGTACCCAATTCTAAGGATTGATGAGCTCATGGATGAGTTGCATGGTGCGGTGTTCTTCACGAAGATTGATCTGCGGTCAGGATACCATCAGATTGCTATCAGAGAGAAGGATCTGGAAAAGACATCATTCAGGTGTCACTTTGGGCACTTTGAGTTTATGGTCATGTCGTTTGGGTTGACCAATGCACCAACCACATTTCAGTCATGCATGAATCACATCTTCAGGGGACAACTGAGGAAACACCTTCTGGTGTTCTTCGACGACATCGTGATTTATAGCAGAACATGGGAGGAGCATTTGACACACTTAGAGGAGGTCCTAGGCATCATGCAGTCACAGTCACTTTATGCCAAGGAATCCAAGTGTGAGTTTGGGATGAGGGAGTTGTTGTACTTGGAGCACATCATCAACGAGTAGGGAGTGCAGGTACACTAGGAGAAGATTAGGGCCATTCTTGATTGGTCAACACCCAAGAACCTGACAGAGCTAAGAGGATTCTTTGGGATATGCAGCTACTATAGACGCTTCGTCAGAGGATTTTCATAGCTAGGGGCACCACTCACCGATCTGACAAAGAAAGGTGCATTTCAGTGGACAGACGAGGCACAACAGACATTCGAGAAAATGAAGGAGGTAATGAACACATGTCCTATTCTATCCCTTCCAGATTTTTCGAGACCCTTTGTATTAGAGTGCGACGCATCAGGGGTTGGCATTGGGGAAGTGTTGATGCAGGGGGGGCATCCCATTATATTTGAGAGAAGGAAACTCAGTGAGACCAAAAGGCTTTACTCCATTTATGAAAAGGAAATGTTGGCTATCATGCATGCCTTAGGAAAATTCAGACAATACCTGGTAGGTAGCAGGTTTATAGTGAAGACTAATCACAACAGTCTTAAGTATTTCCTGGATCAGAAGGACCTCAGTGAGAGGCAACAAAAGTGGGTCTCAAAGATCCAAACGTATGACTCCGATATAGAGAGCATCAAAGGTAAAAGGAATGTCGTGGCAGATTCCCTATCTAGGAGGCCAACATGATGTTATATGATGGACATATGTACAGACTGGAATTCACACTTGTTGGTTGAGTATTCCAAAAACAAGTTTTCATGCGAGATCATGGACAGACAGGTAGTGGATGCTAGGTACAGATTTCTTAATGATGTGATCTTTTATAAAGATTGGATATATTTTGTTCCTGAGTCCAAAATATAAACATAGGTTCTGAGGGTCTGCCATGATTCCCCTACAGCTGGACACCAGGGGTACTTCGAGACCTACAGATGGATTAGAGAGAGATTCTCATGGAAGGGTCTTAAGGATGACGTCTTAAAACATATCGGGTAGTGTACGACTTGTCAGCAGAATAAGTCTGAGCAGACTCACCCAACAGGATTACTTCAGCCTCTACCCATTCCAGAGTAGAAGTGGGAGAGAATATCTATGGACTTCATTACAAGTCTTCCTCGGGTGCAAGGAAAATACTGTATCTTCATAGTGGTCAACAGATTGACCAAGTTTGCACATTTCTTTGCCATTCCCTCGGATTATAAATCTATACAGGTAGTTGAGCTGGTTTTTTAGAGAGATCTTTAGGTTGCATGGGCTACCCAAATAGATAGTCAGTGACAGGGATGGGCGCTTCATCAGTGCATTTTGGTAGGAGGTGTTGTGATTGACAGGTACAGATTTGGCCACAAGTACCAGCTATCATCCATAGACAGATGGGTAGACATAGATTGTCAAAAAATGGGTGGAAGGGTATTTGAGGAATTATGTGGGATGGCAGCAGCGCACTTGGGTTATATGGCTACACATGGGGGAACACTGTTACAACACGACATATCATATGTCGATCAGGATGTCACCCTTCAGAGCACTATATGGGTATGACTCACCTTCATTCTTTGAGACAGTGTTTGGAGACAGCAGGATCCCCGGGGCTAAGGATTGGATCGAGGAGAGTCAACGGATTCTCAAATCAATTAAAGAGAATCTGTAGGCAGCACAAAACCAGCAGAAGATGTATGCAGATAGGCTGAGGATTGAGCACAGTTTTGAGGTAGGGGACTTGGTCTTCTTGAGACTGCAGCCATATAGAAAATCCTCCTTGAAGAGGAGTGGAGCAGAGAAGCTGAATCTAAGGTTCTATTTTCCATATAGGATCACTAGGAGAGTGGGAGAGGTGGCTTATGAGTTGGAGCTGCCAACAGGTAGCAGGATTCATAACGTCTTCCACGTGTCATGCCTGAAAAAGGCAGTGGGACAACAAGTGTCTGTTTATGAGGAATTTCCACCCTTGGATGAGGAAGGGCAGTTGGAGCTGGTGCCATAGGAGGTACTAGAGCACAGGGAGAGGCGACTGAGGAGCAGAGTCATTAGAGAGTGCTTGATCCGATGGAGAGGGCTCTTGGTGGAGGATGCCACTTGGGAGGGGGAGCAGATTCTGCAGCACCCAGATTTGATCTTGCTTGAGGACAAGCAATTTCTGGAAGGGGAGACTATGATGTCCCCATCTTCTTGAATAGCCTAGACAGAGGTCACTGAGTAGTCTATACTTTCATGTATGCTATGGTCATTTTACCGTTACGGAAAGAGGAGAAATAAGGAGGATATTTGACCCAAACTTAGGAAAATCCACTTTATCCTAAGACAACGAAGAATTAGATGGAAAAGGGGGTCAAAAAGGATTAAAGCGAAAACCCAAATACGACTTGGGTAAAGTGAAACTCTCAGCCGAGGTTAAATCACAATTAGATCATCGGAGGTATTAAAGTTGATATCTGACCTAATTGCTCATGATGCATATACAAATTTGGAAATCAGAGTCTAGAGGAGGTAAGGCGACTTCATTGGATTGTTTGGTGGTGTTCTGGACGAAACCACTCACTGTGACAGGGTTCAGAGTTGAAAGACACTCCCTAGTCTGTCGAGGCGATCATCCATATCTTCTATTGCACTTCATAGTAAGCTCATAGAGCCATCCAAAGTTTGCATATGTATCTAGCGCATTGTTGAGTTGCAGCGCTGAGGATTTGAGGGTTTTCATCACTAGAGTAGGTCACATCTACCCAACCTCTCTGACTTACTCAGACTCCTTCCAACAGGGATCAGTAGGATGCAGGGCACTTCCATTAAGACCGTTTCTGACCTTTTCTGATGGCAAAAACCATCAATGAGACCCCCTATAGCAGCAGTTCGGGCACACTTAGAAGTTGTTTGGGCACACTTGGCAGCAGATCCGTCCGGGTTTGTGTGGAGTACGAAAAATAAGTTTCAGTCTTGGTCAGGCAGGGTGATTTGTGCAGGCACTAGGGCGACCCCTCAGAGACAAATTTCATGCCATTCTGACCACCAGAGCTCCCAGGACGAGTTTGCTAGTGCATGTAGCAGTTGCAACATTTCTTTGTGTGTCTTTTTGTAGTCCGGAAGCAATCATCCATACATCTTCCACATTTGGAGCATATTATCCAGATTAGCTAATAAAAGAAGAGCACCAGAGCTCCCAGGGTGAGTTTTCCAGTGCATGTAGCAGTTGCAGCGTTTTCGTGTCTTTTTGTAGTCCGACAGCAGTCATCCATGCATCTTCCACATTTGGAGCATATCATCTAGATCAGTTAATAAAAGAAGAGCACCAGAGCTCCCAGGGCGAGTTTTCCAGTGCATGCAGCAATTGCAGCGTTTTCATGTCTTTTTGTAGTCCGACAACAGTCATCTAGACATCTTCCACATTTGGAGCATATCATCCGGATCAGGTTCCTTGCTTATTTATTTCAGTTATTAGCATATATTGATGCGTTTATTCCAGTGCCGATCTGACCTGTAAAGATCCACTAAAGAGTTGTTGTCATTTCCGCATTTCATTATTCTGTCATTACTTCAGTTAATAAAATAAGAACTAAGGCTCCTATTGCCCAAGCATTGTGCATGCTTATATGATTCCATATTATACATAAACCTTAGTCAGAAACCCCACATTGCAAACACGCCACCATTACAGCAACAAAGACAGTTGCGCAGACCCTAGAGACAACATCCAGAGATAGATCCACACTAATGGATATTTCAAGAAGCATATGCATGTTACATTATACATTGGTTGCGTGCACACGCAGGCTGTAGTGAGCCAGGGCGTGTACACACGCGGGTTGCACTACTCATAGGTTGCATACCTATTGAAAGATTGATATATGTTGAGGATTATTGCCTCATTTCAATTGGTGTTGAGGGTGTAAGATGAGTCTTGCATTATAGAGTTGGTGCTCTTGTAGAGTTGTACTCTATTTATCTATTGCTGATAAACCCCATATTGTTTTCTATAATAAAAAGAAAAATTGTACATACATATTGTGTTCTTTGTGTTACTTGTGGTGATGACTTATTGATGATATGTGTTTTTGATATATGTTGTTGATATATGTTCACATATAAATGGTTATAAATGACAACAATGGGTAATGAATAAATGTTGAATGTTAACTAAGGAGTTTTATGTGAAGAGGGATGTTTTGGGTAAAAGAACCCCACACTCATTCACCCCCCCCTCTAAGTGTGGTAGGTGTGTCCAACAAAGGAGAGATGATGCATTCAATTGATATCTATGAGACCAACTAGATGATGAGATACAAGCAATTGTTGTCTCATGTTACAGTTGCCTACAAATCTTTTCTTTTGTGTTGTAGCGGTCTTTGGAATTGGTTATGTGGCCATCTACTGTCAAAATGTAATTTAAGAAAATAGATAAATATTGTAGGATACCCAGTCTTGCACATAATATGGGGAAATGTAGGAAAGGAGAGATATCATGCATTCGATTGATACCTATGAGACCAACTATATGATGGCATAAATGCAGTCTTTATAATTGGTTATTTGACATCTACTATCAAAAATGTAATTTGAGCAAATAGATAAATATTAAATAATGTAAGATGTTGAGTCTTGCACAGAATATGGGGAAGGGTAGGAAAGGATAGATTTGAATGCATTTGATTGATATCTTTGGGATCAACTACCTAATGTCATAAATTCTGAAAATGTATACAGGTGCAAAGCTAGCCTTCAAACCTTAGAAACCAATTTATTTTAATGTGGATGGGAGAAGAGAGAAACAAGTTAACAACATCAGAAACTCCCACCGCAAGATTCTCCCCTTCATTTTGTCACCCTTACTTCAGTTACAGTTTTTGTTCCCTGATGTTTTGTCTTTCACCTTATTGCTTGCTGGAAACAATTGTGTCTTGCATTGAACAACTGATAGTTATTGCCTTTAACTTGCCTGAAAATTCTGATGTTGCTCCCCTTATGTGAACATATGCTCTGCACTCCAACAAGTTAACACTTAGGACTCTCTTCATTATTTCTGAATTACAAGCCTTCCATTTTCCTTCTTCCAACTCTTCATCTCTTTTATATTCCATATTAGTTGGTTGAACCATGTTCTCATTTTTGCTAGTTCTCTCTTTATTCCTACTATAAAGTCATCTTCAAGTACTGCTGAGACTTGAAAAACACAGGCCAAATTTTCCACATAATGAGGGTGATTTATTTTTGTGTTGGCAAGCCAAGAACAATTTATGCGTCTATCCTGAAGGTAACCTTTCAGTTTCTTTTCTGGGCCTTGTAAATTCTACATTCTCTACTTCTTATTCATTATTTTCCCATGTATCCTCCTTTCTAATGATGGTGTTTTATTTTTTTGTTGGCAAGACAAAAGAAATTTTTGTGTAATACCTGAAGGTAAGCATTCCGTTTTTTTTCTGGCCCTTTTACATTCTTTCTTGTCTACTACTTATCCATTTGCTATTTTTCTTTTTTGACATATCCTTCTTTCTACAACACAATTTATATGGATTTTTGAATAGACTTTTGTGTTTCATTTCCTCTACTAAGTACTTGTCTCCCCAAGAAACATCTCTGGTTCAAACATTATACTTCATAGGGATATTGTTCTTGATCTTTCCATAGGATTATGATGTGCATTTTCCTCATAGCTTGATTTTCCTTATATATGTTGTTTGACAACACATCATTGGAATGTTTCGGATGTATGTATATCTACTAGTACTTGACATATATAAATATAAATGAATTATAATGTCTTATCATATTAATTAATTGCAATTGAAACTTTATGCTACATCGAAGAGATCAATGGTCCACAAGGAGATTATTGCGATGAAACGAATAATCAATATCCTTGTGTTCAAGATAAAGAGTACTATGGTAGGGGACCCATTCAACTATCCTGGTAAGTTATTGTTCTATTACTCAATTGCTTTGGCAGAGGCAAAGAGAATGAGAAGGAACATGGGACATCGGTTATGGAAGATTCTTCCTCAATTGGTATTCGAAGATTCTATTTGCTCATAGTGATTGAATTCTGAGTGTTGCTGAGGGAATTTTTAGGGGCAGAGGTGCAAAATTATCTATAAAAGTTGCAGGGATCCACTGGCACTACAAGGTACTATAACATTAGACAAAGTTATGGGTATCTTCCCATTGATCGTATGTTTAAGAAACACAGATTTGTTCTCAACTTCACTTTATTTGAGATGAAATATAGGGAACAACCACAACATGTATGGTGCATTCCAGAGGGGATTCTGAGGCAGGTTACAAAGGCTACTAGGAAACCAGGTGTGGCCCTTGCTAGAGAGAATGCATTGCAGAGGTTCGATGGATGTGTGTATGGCCAAATCATACACAATTCAAACTTCAAGTTGCATGGTACTAAGGATATGATCCAAGTGGATATCAGTGGCCAACCACCTTTTCCAAATGGCTCAAAATGACTTTCTGGCAATTTTGGCAATTTACTATTTTTAGCAGGTTTTAACTTCCGGGGCCATTTTTGAGGGCCTAAATGAAGTTTTTTCGAGATAGAGGTTCTCAAAGATAGATGAAGGCACGATTGAGCCCCCAAAATTAATCTCCTCGACGATACCTTTCCAATGAGCTATCACACGCCTAAAACGGAGATCGTATGCAAAAGTTACGACCCCGAAAAGTTGATGCACCAACTTACCCAAACGGGGCCCACATGACTTTTAACGCTTCATCTCCTAGGGTTAGGTTTTTGGACGTCTAGGACTTTTGGAATTCCCGTTTATTGTAAAAGGGCCTTCAGAGCCTCATTGTAACCATCTTCTTGCAGATGCGAGTAGCCGTCACATCTCTTCTCAGAGATAAGTTGCCACCATTCTAGCGAGTCTTTCACTCTGTATTTTTACAGTCTTTGTACATTTCTCTGATTAATAGAAATCGTGTATTACTGTATATTTGTGTTTATGGTTGCATCTCTGATACATTCCTTTCATATTATTGAATATTTGCAATATCTCTGTGCATTTCTTTATTATATCTCCGCTCTCATTTCGTGCTGAAAATAATCCGGATCAGGATAACAAGTCCCATATGTTTTCTTTCACGTATCTGAGGATGAACAAGAAAATGTTTCAGAGCAATAACTGGCATCGCTTCATGTGGTTTGTTCGTAAGGAAACAAAGGGTAGACAGGATGAAGGAGAAGTTTGGATTCCACTGCTTGGATGACGAATAAGACACATGGAAAGAAATGAGCTAATTTTTTTCCCTTTAATCCACCATCCTCGTGTTAAGCTCGAGAACCCCTTTATGGAGTCAAAGGGAAGTTGAAATTTCTAGCCTGAAATGTGAACGACACCATTGAATTGTATTTTTTTAATCTAAAATTAATTGAAGATCATTTTGAATTTGATTAAATTATAAATATTTTTATTTTTTATTTTTTTATATCAATTGGAAAATTATATTATAGCAAAAAAATTACATCACTGTACTATTTCAAAACTTTTGGTAAAAAAACAGTGCCAAACTACATATCAATTACAAAACCTATTTATTTCTTGATGTTGTAAATTGTGTAATATATGTCTAGAATTCTAACAACTGTAAAAAAAACATGATACTTAATAGAAAGAATGACAACTAGGATCTTCTAGATCTACATTCCATGGGATAGAGGCCTGCTTCACTATCTCCATGTCTTCAACAAACTGGTGTGCAATTTCCCTGAGTTGAATTCACTGATAGTGTTTGGTTGGAAGTCCCCAATTGATCTCTCTTGCTCAAATTTAGAAATATGTTTCTGATCAAGTTACATTATGCTTCAAGGAAAATAATTTGTTGCTTCTGTTGAACAAGTGTCCTCACAATTGATGCAAACTGAGAGGTGTCCTAGTGGTCGTTCTCATGGATTTTTGAGAGCTTCAATGGCTAAAATATAAGAGTTCACCATGCTATTCATGAGATGGAAATATATATTGGCGAGAAGGAGGAGAATTGTTTATTCAAGGAAAGCGAAAGGCTGCACAATTTTCCAATGATTCACATTGAGGTAGGATTCCTCTTAGTTGGAAACGTTGATGTATTCAATAAAGCCCTTTACACCCTGGACTGTAGTAGATAAGTCTCCAGTTCAAACCTAGAAGCTTTGACTATGCTTATTCTGATAACATGTTGAGCAATAGTTTGGAGGATTTGCAGATTGGGTTCATGAGGGTTAAGAATAAATATCCCGATGTGGATATATACAACAAATATTTTGTATCATTTTTTGAGTCCATTAGTGGGAGTTGTCTGCCAGAAGAGTATGACAACGTCGAAAGAATTATAATACCAAAATACAAGACAATGGAAAGGGTTTTAATCTTAAGGCCGGGGAGATGGAGAGAAAAGAAACGGTTATTGAGATACAGCCAAGAAAGAAGGTCGAGAAGGACTCAAGAATAGTGCATTTATCTCGGTTGACTGGAGGTAAAGATCATCACAGTAAAGTCCGCACAACAAAAGGAATTCGTGACAGAAGGGTTAGGTTGTCTTGTCCTACAACAATTCAATTATATGACCTACAAGACAGACTATGTCTGGAGCAACCCAGTATGGTTGTGGACTGGTTAATTAAGGTTGCCAAATAAGCTATAGATGAGCTTACCATACAAGATGAAGAAATGGATTATGCTTCTACAAGTAACTTGGCTCAGCTAATTTCCTCAAACTGTTCCAATGTTGAGTATTGTGTTGGATCTCCGAGAGAGAGTGCAAATATTGTTGCTGCATCTGGTCTCACGACGTTTAGAGTTGGGCTTAGCTCTCCAAAATTCCAAGGGATAGATTCTCATAATTCTATTAGTGGAAAGGCTATATCCAGTATGAATCTAAAGGAAACAGACTTGGAAAAAAAAAGCAGTAGCACCTCAGATGGTAACATCAAGGGATTAATTGAACATACATCCAATTGTTCGATGTCAAATTCAGCGGCTTCTAGGAGAGAGGCAATATCAAAATCAAGGGAATGAGAAAGGATGAAATCATCCTCAGCCCCAAACCCTATTGGATCTTCATCATCCATCCAATAATTGAACTCGATGAAGCCTTCTTTAACCAGTCTCCTTAAGAGTTATTTTCTTTACCCTACACTTCCATTGGAGTCCCATTACAAAAAATATGATAACCCATGTGGGACTCATACTCAGGTGTTGTTTGAGATATATAGTGTAAAACCACTGTGGTTTTATAATAATATCCCATCTTACACAGACTTTTTATTTACCAAGGATTCTAATCCGCTTCAAAACATGCGTTATTATTCCACATCAACACTCCATTAAGAATTTTAGCATTTTGGTTCCATGTTTGTTCCCACGCTTTCTAACAATATACATTTGTCGACGTCAAGCCTCTCTGGTAGGGGACCCCTTCAGTGAAATTCGTCTTCTCTTACAAATAATCCTTCTTTATCCCATGCCCAGAACAATGCCTATCATGAAGCCCTTGCAAAAGCAACACATGATTTCGGGAAACACTCTTCAATATTTTCTCCGGTGTTTCCTTCCCTACTTTGGGTTATTTCTCTATATTACTTTGTGGTAGATATCCATCTTATCTTGACATATTTTGTAATATAACTAATAGGATGTCTTGACACACATGGTTTGGCAGCCATGCAAAATGAGCCATCTAAATAATCTTTATGTTGAATATTCCAAATAATGAGGGTGGCACATAAATGCCAAGCCATATGATAATTCATTCATTTCCATATTTTGTTTGGATATAAAACAACTGAGTAATAAAGAACTTGTTTATGGAAGCAACAGAAAGGGAAAAGACTCGAATCAAGGTTAGGTTGAAAATTATTAAAAATAAAGCACGTGTTTATGGAAGAAAATTATTCAAAACAAGTTAAGTTAATTTATTTATTTTCATAAAAAAATAAAAACAATTCAATGTTCATATGGTTTGCTATTACTAATTAGGAAATTAAGAAATGAGAATCGAAGTCATTTTGAACTAATTAAGCTAAATAATAAAAACAACTCAATGGTATTGTTTGCAATTACTAATTAAAAAATTAAACAACCAAGTTAAGTATTTTACACTAGAGTAACATGAAAAAACTTATTAGATACTTATTTTGTTTGGATGCATTTTATTTGAAATCCATTCTATCTAAAGATTAACAAAGCTACACCAAATATCAAGTACCAAGTGCACACACAAAACAATCATTAAGTGCATACATAAAACAATCTCAATGACAAATAACTCTATACCATGTGCACATAGAGATACTTCTATCAATGTGACAAAGAGGAAATCAATGATGTGAGATTTAATTGTTCATTGATGCCCATTTTAATAGGAATATTGTTTTTAGTTCAACTAAAAATTCATCTAGAAATGAAATTTCACTTTAGTTCAAGTTTCATCCATAGTTTTTAGAAGACTTAAATCCTTGAAAAAAAAAAAAAAAAACCATGGTTTGGCTCAAACTTTTTCTTGGGTGATTCATAAAATTTCAACATAGGTAGTTGAAAAGGAGATGATTTCATGTCCTCTTTTAAAGCTCCAAAAATAAATGGGGTGAACCAAGTTGAGATATTTAATTCTTTTAATATATATGAAAAATATTTTGGTTTCCATAAAAAAACCTATGAACTATTTTAATTGGTTCACCTTTCACTATTCAATATTTCACCTCTACTCTTCAAAGCTTAGGTTCACTTTTTCAACTTTTAAATTACTACAAATATTGAGGAGACAAATATTTAGGATACCAGATCAATAAGAGGCACAAAACCACACAATGAGAATAAAATAAGGAATGAAACCACGAGGCCTTGTCCTCTCACATCCATCATGGTTTCACTCTCACCTTATTGTTTAAGTGAAGTGCCACATTGACCAACAAACATGATATATTCACATACTACAATAATTCTACGAATCTAAATCTTTTTTCATGCACAATCAAACCCCTAATCGAGTAAAAAAAAAAAAAAGGGTAGAAAGTACTATTTTATATATACAACTAATCAAAGGATGGTGATGTTTTATGGAGGTTTTATGCTTTAAAATTGTCGTAAATTTTAGTAGTTCAAAGCATTGGAGCATTACCATTGAATGTTTATAGGAAAGACAGATGTGTTAAAAACTTGTTGAATGTTTTTTTTTTTGTTTGAGATGGGGCAACTCAATGTTTGGATATAACAAGAAGCACCTAGTTCCTGTGAGTGCGGGGAACACCCTTTTTTATTTTTTTGCAATGTGGCATATCGATCTCATATGACCCCATATTTTTCGACCTCTATCAACTACTCACAACAATATCCAAATATGAAACAATGACTTTCAATTTCCTTCTAATCCATTAGTCCTCAAGAGATTCCCTTTATATATCACCACCTCTCCATTAAGTACACCCACCAAATATCCATTAATGATTAATCATTTGAAACCTCTTTTGATTGGTACCAAACATGTGACTAACCTCCACATACAATTGAACAAGGGTTGCATGGCAGCTTAGTCCCTGCCTTTTGCAAGTTTAGAAGGATAGGTTTAGAGATTGATTTAGAAATTGATAATCATTATTATTTAAAATTATAACAAGTCTAATATAACATCAATCATACTATTACCCTGTTCTTGCTAGTAAATATTATTTATTTATTAATATGGAATTTTGAATTCCATTAATTTAACTAAATCATACACTTACTCTACTTTAGCTAGTAAATGTTATTTATTTATTTACTCTTACTAGTAAATATTACTTATTTATTAATATGGAATTTTGAATTGATTAAATGTGGCTAAGTAAAAAATCACCTATATTAAAAATAAAGAAGAGGAAATATTTATTCTTTGAAAACATTCAAGATAACACAATGCTATTAACTTCTAAGGCCCTATCGTGCTGCACTTGTTTATTACTACACTAATATATATTATTAAATTTAACCTAGATACATATATTAGTCTAACTTGTAATTATATATTAAATTTTAATGTTTTGACACTTATATTACTTTAATTGACAATTTTAATTTACATTATAGAGAATTTATAACCATATTTATTGATAGTAGATATCATGCATAGGTTAAAACTGTTTGGAAAAAGAGAGCACCTACCTAATTAAAAAAGAGACCGGTGTGAATGCATAGAAAGGTCAAACAATTATTTCTAAATAAAATGATTCCTTAATTTTTTTGTGGGACTGAAAAAGACAAAAATAGGCACGTGAGATTTTAGTTAGTTGTCCAATAACTCCACATAGTCCAACTAGTAAACCAGGTGGAACCACTAATCACATAAATTCACAAAAAATTATTAATAATAGCATATGCCTAAAAAAAACAGCTACAACTATTATTTTTATACCCCCATGCAACCATGTTTATAATTGGTAGTGACAATATTTAACCAACCCATTTATAATCTTAAGTTGGGTATAAATAATCTATCAAAGTAATATACAACTTTTTGTCATCAATAAAATATTTTAATCTCTACATTTTAATAAACATTTATTTTTTATTTTATTAAATAATTTATAGGATTTCTAAATGTGACAAATAAATGGTAATAATTTACTTATTAAATTTTGTTTCTAATTTTAAATTTTAATAATTCTTGTCATTTTAAGTTTTAATAATTTTATTCTTTTTTACATAAAAATATAATCAAACAGGTTTAATCAACCCTCTAATTTTTATGGTTGATATTCATGAAAATATATAAATTAAAAATTAAAATAAAACAAATTCAATTTATTATCAAAATTTCAACTTATTATTTTTTTATTATTTTTTAAAGTATGATGAAAAAAATATTAAATTAGAACTCTTACATATTTACCATAATAAATTTTATATTGAAAAAATATACTATTCTTTTATTTTTATTATTGTAAATAAAATATAATTTACGGAGGCCACGATTCATGTAACCACATAACTTTAGAGATAGAGGCCAACAAACATTGTTCCGTAAAACAGAAAGTTGCAGATTAAACTAGAGGGAAAAGTTTATGCAATGATGTTGGAGTGGAGGCTACAACGGAGATAACGGCGCTGTGTTTCGTTGCACTTTGGTGCGATTTTTCACGGCTTGCAGCTTATGAGGAGGAACCATAGCTTGCTCTTTATTAGTAAAGAGAAATATATTTATTAATTAGTTTTATATCACCATATTATTTGTTTTATGATTATTGTAATATGTGTGAGTTGGTAAAGTTTATGGAGGTATACATACCCTACCATTTTGAATTTGTGATTTTTTAAGAGAAAACACATATTCTTAACTATTAGACCCACTCAGGCTATATAAGACATCAAAGATATTAGTCAATTAAATTTTAGAAAAATATGTCTTTTTATTATATAAAAAAATAATTTTTTCTAAAATTTAATTGGCTAATATCATCATCATTAGTACACAAATTTAAAATCAACCAAAAACTAATCTAAAGTCAAAAAGCAAAGAAACGACGTTATTACACCCCATATGCTTATTCTGCGGGTTTTTATTATTTTTAATGCAATAAACGTATGAAGAGATCAGAGATCTCCTCGTGTATGCAGATTGTCTCACTATTGATTTGTAATTTGGATTTAGAATGAATCACGTTGTCAAGCCTGCCGGTGGGTTTTTTCTTCCACGTTCCCAAATTGTTCATGGTCAAAATACCAGACTGAAGCAAAACTACTATAGATACTTCGTGCGTCAGCATGTCCTAGTCAAGATTTCCCACTCAAAACTTGAACAAGTTTTGGTGGACAATATAATAATGCAGGCGAACCAATTATCATTCTGTAATCAAAGTCGATCTTCACATTCCGTAATTCATTGGCAATCTATTGTTGAAGCTAATTCAGCCTTGAAAACGACGTGGGTTGCTGTATGAGATAAAAGGAGACTCAGTAGGTGCGTTAATATAACGGATTTACACCGTGGTCAATGGATGTTAGAAAAGGGCTGCCACCAAACGAAACTTAGCACCCAATTAAATTTCAAGCGCGGATAGAAATAATATTCTGTTAGGTAACCGAGGAAGGAAAAAGGAATCCGTCTTCTAGAAAAAGGAGGACTCTCATCTTGGTTGGTACCTTCCGGCCATTTTGTGCAAGTACCATCTTCTGCAGCTTATATATCTATGGTATTTACTATTCAATGTCGGATTCTGTACATTTTTTTTTTTCTGTATACTAATTTTTTTGCATATGTTTTTTTTTTTTTGAATAACAAGAGCTGCTGGTTTCTTCTCCGGTAGTAATTCTATCATGGTTTTTTCTGTACAGTAAGTGTTATTAAATTAATTTATTTCTAATATTTATAGCCTGTACATATTAATTATTGGTACCCAGTCCCCCGGATGGGATGCCAAGTGGAAAGGATGGGCACGTGGAAGCGCGAAGGGAGAGGCCATTTATGGTGGCTCTCACCTCAAACCACAGCCATTTATGAAGGCTTACACCTCCGTCGGCCTCCGATTATCGATGGGGCCTCTCACGCGTGAGCAAAGGCCGACCAGCCAGAGCATTAAGCTCTCAGCGTTAATGGTGGCAGCCATGGTTTATGTCATTATCCGTTTAACCAGACCTCTCAGAATGCAATTGAAACTCGTTGAACAGAGCAAGAACCGCCGCACAAGAGGCATCCTGGCACTTGCCCTCACTATCACCATGCCGCGGGCAAGGGGGAGACTTTGCAGAGGAGCCGGCTGGTACACGGCTGATTCAAGAAGGAAAATGCAAAAGCATCTCGAAAGAGCTCTGCTCCTGGCCAAAAGAAAATGACGTGGTGACGCCACAGCAACAAGTTCGCCCCCTCGAACTTATGTCGAAGAAGACCTGTCCATAGAGCTCCCACCGGACTTCTCTAAGAGCCGACTGTTCATCGTCCTGGACAATTGGGACCCCCCGACGAGCTTTGGACAAGCAGCCCCAACGCCCAATTTGAAAGAGACTTGCGCTCCCAGCGACGCTCCGAACGTAGAATTCGACACTTGCCCAGTTGAGGAGGAGTTGTCGGAATGCACAGTCGACTCGCAGACGCAGAGGAAGATGCAAGGCCACCTGGAAACAGAGGCTGAAACAAAGTCGCCACCGTTCCTACATCCAGAGCACCTGAACTTGATCTTTGAGGTGCGGAGCCTGGTGGATGACCAAATTTTCAGAGCCGTTCGCGTTAGCCAACACTTGGACATGCTTTACGCAACCTACTCCAGGGCCACACCTCGGCGCCAATGCCCCACCTGTGCTCAGCCCTATGTCATCCATGTCAACGGCGGCAAAGCAAAGGAAGGCTGCGAGGACTCCGGCGAATAGGTTATGTTGTTTCTTATGGTCTCCAACTCCTTTTCCTTTACTGTTTATCAGAGTTGTAGCTCTTTAGTTACTAGCTTAGTTAGCGTTAGAACAGACTTTACTAAACTGCTAATGAAGATGGACATGCACCCTGGTTTCCTTCGGGCAGAGTGGCGAAACATGGTGATTGATTTTGCATGCTGCTATGGACAGACCAGCTGTCCTGGTTTCCTGTATAGGCAGGACAGCTGGCACCTGTATGTCAAGTGTATTTCTTTTTCTGAAGGTTTAATATAACAGGTTTTGCCCTTTTTTACTTAAAAAAAAAATTACTGGTACTGAGTGATAATTTTGTTTGAAGCAACTACTTTTTTCATGACTTTTAAGTGTATATTTGATTTCAAATTTGAAAT
>SNQJ01S0032588.1:21463-36479 GCA_010110895.2 Picea sitchensis
GTTATCCTAGAAGAATGGTTGGAGGACCCATACTTGTATGTGGAATAATGAGATGAAGATCAATGAAGTTGTTGGTGAAACTATCCTTGATGGATAGTGCTTGTCATTCCATTTCTGGTGGTATGTGGAATGTCACAAAACTCCTCATGGTTTGAGAGTTATGTCCTTATCAAGTTGGAGGATCCTCATATGAAGGCTTGAAGCCCCCAAGGTCAAAGAAGTCAAAGTGCTTGAAAAGAAGAAATCATTATTTAAATGATAAAGTAAAGTGACTAAATCAAGATGGATTATTTAAATAATAAAGAGAAGTGACAAAATCAAGAAGGAATATTTAAATGATAAAGTATTGGAGAACTTTCTATTCATGGAAAGTGGTTAACCCTAAAATATGGAAAATAGGTTAAGTGACCTAGAAATGGGTTAAGTAACCTAAAAATAGGTTAAGTGACCTAGAGGATGAAATTATAAATAAGATAGCTATGGTCTCTTGTAGATCATTCGTTTTGTGGATCAATGGAGAGCTTCTTTTGAATATCTTTTGGAGTATTGATGGAGAGATTCTTAAGAATTATTGGTGTGGATCTCTTGAGCATGATTGAAGATCTATTCTGAGGAAGAAAGTGAGAGGAGGATCTCATTGACACATCAAATTTTCGGCAATGTCGGAGATATTGACGACAAAATTCTTGAAACTTCAGAAACCCTAGTTTATGAGGTATACACGGGTTGTCTGTGCTTAGGGTGCATATACATTAAGGTATACACGGGTTGTCTAAAGACATGGAGCGTATGGTGGATAAAATGGTGAAGACTTGTGTTTGAGCTTGTGCCAAGCTCTTAGATGATTAGGCGGGTTCTAGATATGCATTATATGGCCTTAGATCTATCACTGAGACACTGGTATGATTACATTATTATCTTTATGAATACTATTCTTTGATGTGATGGGAATGCTTAGGGGATTCTTGGTATGGCTTCTATGATGTGGTTCAGTTTGGTTGGTTTGGTTGATGGAGTGATCAATACTCTCGTGATTCAGTGGTGACATGATTGTTATGGTATACTATATGCTTATACATGTTTGAGATAGAATTCATATTGATCTATTGTGGAGCATGAACAACCTATTGGAGAGCTTGGAGATGTTGTGACTGGCTATGGGTCAGTTTGGACAGTGGAAGACAGAAGAGAAAGTGATTGCAGGTTGTAGAGGATCTGAGCATGTGAAGCAAAGAAAAAACCCTAGTTTCTCAGAAGTGTGATGTCCCCATCTTCTTAAATAGCCTAGACAGAGGTAACTGAGTAGTCTATACTTTCCCATAGGCTATAGTCAGTTTACCGTTAGGGAAAGAGGATAAATAAGGAGGACATTCGACCCAAACTTAGGAAAATCCACTTTATCCTAAGACAATGAAGAATTAGATGGAAAAGGGGGTCGAAAAGGATTAAAGAAAAAACCCAAATGCGACTTGGGGTAAAGCACAACTCTCAGCTGGGGTTAAATCACAATTATATCATCGGAGGTATTAAAGTTGAGATATGACCTAATTGCTCATGATGCATATACAGATTTGGAAATCAGAGTCCAGAGGAGGTCAGGTGAATTCATTGGATTGTTTGGTGGTGTTCTGGATGAAACCACTCATTTTGAGAGGGTTCATAGTTGAAAGACACTCCCTAGTCTGCCGAGGAGATCATCCAAATCTTCTATTACACTTCAGAGTAAGCTCACAGAGCCATCCATAGTTTTCATATGTATCCAGTGCATTGTTGAGTTGCAACGTTGAGGATTTAAGGGTTTTCATCACTGGAGTAGGTCGCATCTGCCCAACCTCTCCAACATACTCAGACTCCTTCCAGCAGGGATTAGTAGGAGGTAGGGTGCTTCCATTAAGACCATTTCTGACCTTTTCTGACAACCAAAACCATCAATGCGACCCCCTACAACAACAGTTCGGGTGCACTTAGCAGCAGATCCGTCCAGGTTTATGTGGAGTCCGACAGAGCAGTTTCAGTCTTACTCAGGCAGGGCGATTTGTGCAGGTACTAGGGCGACCCCTCAGAGACATATTTCACAGCATTATAACCACCAGAGCTCCCAGGATGAGTTTTCCAGTGCATGCAGCAGTTGTAGCATTTTCATGTCTTTTTTTAGTCTGGCAGCAGTCATCCAGACATCTTCCAAATTTGGAGCATATCATCCGGATCAGGTTCCTTGCTTATTTATTTCATCTATTAGCATATATTGATGTGTGTATTCCAGTGCCGATCTGACCTGTAAAGATCCACTGAAGAGTTGTTGTCATTTCCGCATTTCATTATTCTGTCATTACTTCAGTTAATAAAATAAAAACTAAGGCTCCTGTTGCCCGAGCATTGTGCATGCTTATAGGATTCCATATTATACATAAAACTCAGTCAGAAACCCTACATTACAAACACACCACAATTACAACAACAAATATAGTTGCATAGACCCTAGAGACAACATCCAGAGATAGATCCACACTCAGGGATATTTCAGTGGTATGAGAGCTTCCATCCTGCGAGACTATGAAGAAGGCATCATAGCCTTATGATTATAGGTTCAGGAGAGGAGAATCCAAAGGGCCAAGGCCACATAGGAGATGAGTATGTACAACATCGTAGAGGTAATCACAAGAATAGGAGAGACCGACACAAGAGGGTAGTGTCAAAGCCAGGGTCAGATCACCAAGACCGGATTCCTATCGGTTCTGAGACAGAGGCCGAGATAGAGGAGCAGATGGGAGATAGAGTAGAAAACCTACATGACCGGGGGAAGAACATTGAGATTCCCTAGAATAGCACTCAGGCCATCCTGAATGACCTTGCCGGGGGGCAGATGGAGATGATGTAGGCCATAACACAGATTGCCATTAGCACCCAGTTGATACAAAGAAACATGGGCACTATAGGTGCAGCTGGTGGAGGAGGAGCCAGAGGGTCTAGCAAAAACCCCGCAGGGTTGAGTGGACGACAGTCACCTACTCGCACCTACATCACATCAGGGAGGATTCCGAGACCACTCTACCCACAGTTCCAGGGTGATGTCCAGACAGTACAGACATGATAGGGGCAGATAGGACCGCAGGATCCATTTGCAGAGTATCGGAGGGACTACATGGCACTAGAGCCGGATTTCCACGAGGATATGACACTGATATACTTTTGTACGATCAGGTATCATAACAGACCCCGGGATGAGAAGAGGAGTAGTACACGGGGGAAGAATGTGGACTTCATTTGGAAGGTTGGAAAAATCACTATTCCTTCCTTCGATGGATCTACTAGATGCTCGGCATAGGCATGGGTCCAAAATATTGACACTTATTTCAAGCTTAACCATATGACCAAGGCAGAGGTGATCCATTTCGCCACTCTCCATCTAGAGGGAGAATATCACGAGTGGTGGTACCATGGTTTGGTCGCACTGGGCCACGGTCGTATCACTTCCTACCTAGAGTTTACCAAGAGGTTGATGGAAAGATTTGATAGGAGAGATCCAAAGATCCAGTTCAGAGACTTGACTCAGTTGAGACAGACATGCTCCATAGAGGCATTCATAGCAGAGTTCCATAAGAAGGCAATAGCAGTGACAGATATCTCCGAGCAGAGATTGGTGATGCTTTTCACAGAGGGGTTAACCAAGCCACTGAGAGGCTGGGTAAAAGCCTTTAAACCCCACACCCTTCAAGAGGCCATAATCTGTACCAGAGACATGAGTGAGTCAGTACAGAAGTCCAAATTCTCTAAACCTTTGGTACCACAGAAAGATAGTGACAAAGACCAGAGACCACCACAGAAAGACTGGAGGGGTAGAGAGATATTAGATGATGAGACCAAGAGAGAGCTCATGAGGAAGAAGTTATGCTTCTCATGCAGAGATCCTTCGGTCCCAAGGCACAGGTGCATGGGAAAGGATCAGATCCACTACATTGAGGTGGAATCCGGCAGTGACAAGGAGGAGGAGGCAGAGGAACACAGTAAAGGTATAGAGAGCAGTTCAGGAGATGAGTTAGTACAGGAGCCAGAGCCATTCAGGAAGAAGCCTCCACAGAAGGCAGAGGTTAAACCACCAAGGGGGTAAAACCTCAGAGAGAGGCCAAAGGGGTCACTATTGCTACCCTTTCATGCATACAAAGGTTCAACACTATTAGGCTTAAGGGCCTCATACAGGGACAATGCATCACAATGTTGGTAGATGGTGGGGAAACCCACAACTTCATAGATTTCTCATTGGTGGACCATCGAGGGTTACACACAGAGGAGTTCGAGGGATTCATAGTAGCCATGGCAGATGGATACACTATGGCATGCCTAGACATGATTCCTCACCTAGAGGTTCGACTAGGTAACTATACCATGAAAGAAACATTCTATGTGGTAGATCTCTCAGACACAGATGCAGTGTTAGGAGTACAGTGGCTCTATACACTTGGAGAGATAGGGTTTAACTACTAGACCTTGACTATGAGCTTCAGAGACAAATATGGGTCTAGATTAGTTCTTAGGGGCATGTCGACAGGAGCACCTAGGGTGGTGTCAGCCAAGAGGATGGAGCGAATATTCTGTCATGGGGATGTAGCATATGTGGCAGAGTGTTTGATTACCACTATGAGAGATTCCAGGGGGAGAGAGCAGTATCACCCACAAATCAAAGAAATGTTGGGGAAGTTTGAGCCAGTGTTTGGGCCAATTCCACCAGGAAGGCCCCCAGACAGGAGATTTGAGCACTCCATTGAGCTGAAGGCAGGGACTGCACCAGTGATCACGACACCATGCAGACACCCCAAGAGAGTTAAAGACGATATAGAGAAGACCATCAAAGAGATTATCGAGATGGGGCATATCAAACTGAGTTCGAGCCCTTTTTCTTCTTCAGTAGTGCTGGTACTAAAGAAAGATGGCACATGGAGGATGTGCATTGATTACATGGTTCTTAATAAAAAGACGATTAAAAATAGGTACTTGATTCCAAGGATTGATGAGCTCATGGATGAGTTGCATGGTGTGGTGTTCTTCACGAAGATTGATCTGTGGTCAGGATACCATCAGATTGCTATAAGAGAGCAACATGTGGAAAAGACAGCATTCAGGTGTCACTTTGGGCACTTTGAGTTTATGGTCATGTCGTTTGGGTTGACCAATGCACCAGCCACATTTCAGTCATGCATGAATCACATCTTCAGGGGACAGTTGAGGAAACACCTTCTGGTGTTCTTCAACTACATCCTTATTTATAGTAGAACATGGGAGGAGCATTTGACACACTTAGAGGAGGTCCTAGGCATCATGCAGTCACAGTCACTTTATGCCAAGGAATCCAAGTGTGAGTTTGGGATGAGGGAGTTGTTGTACTTGGGGCACATCATCAGCGAGCAGGGAGTGCAGGTACACCAAGAGAAGATCAGGGCCATTCTGGATTGGCCAACACCCAAGAACCTCACGGAGCTGAGAGGATTCTTTGGGATATGCAACTACTATAGGCACTTCGTCAGAGGCTTTTCATAGCTGCGGGCACCACTCACCGATATGACAAAGAAAGGTGCATTTCAGTGGACAGACAAGGCACAACAGACATTCGAGAAAATGAAGGAGGTAATGAGCATATGTCCTGTTCTATCCCTTCCATATTTTTCAAGACCTTTTGTATTAGAGTGCGACACATCAAGGGTTGGCATTGGGGTAGTCTTGATGCAGGGGGGGCATCCCATTTTATTTGAGAGCAGGAAACTCAGTGATACCGAAAGGCTTTACCCCATTTATGACAAGGAAATGTTGGCTATCATGCATGCCTTAGCCAAATTCAGACAATACCTGGTAGGTAGCAGGTTTATAGTGAATATTGATCACAATAGTCTTAAGTATTTCCTAGATCAGAAGGACCTCAATGAGAGGCAACAAAAGTTAGTCTCAAAGATCCAAGCGTATGACTTCGATATAGAGAACGTCAAAGGTAAAAGGAATGTTGTGGCAGATGCCCTATCCAGGAGGCCAGTAGGATGCTCTATGATGGACATATGTATAGATTGAAATGCACACTTGTTGGTTGAGTATTCCAAAAACAAGTTTGCCTGCAAGATCATGGACGAACATGTAGTGGATGATAGGTATAGATTTCTTAATGATGTGATCTTTTATAAATATCGGATATATTTGGTTCCTGAGTCAAAAATAAAAACACAGGTTCTGAGGGTCTGCCATGATTCCCCTACAACTGGACACCAGGGGTACTTCAATACCTATAGACAGATCAGAGAGAGATTCTCATGGAAGGGTCTCAAGGATGACATCTTAAAACATATTAGGGAGTGTACGACTTGTCAAGAGAACAAGTTTGAGCAGACTCATCCAGCAGGATTACTTCAGCCTCTACCCATTCCAGAGTAGAAGTGGGAGAGAATATCTATGGACTTCATTACAGGTCTTCCTCGGGTGTAAGGAAAAGACTGTATCTTCGTAGTGGTCGACAGATTGACCAAGTTTGCACATTTTTTTGCCATTCCCTCGGATTATAAAGCTATACAGGTAGCTCAGATGTTTTTTTTAGAGAGATCTTTAGGTTGCATGGGCTACCCAAACAGATAGCCAGTGACAGGGATGGTCGCTTCATCAGTGCATTTTGGCAGGAGATCTTCTGATTGACAGGTACAGAGTTGGCCACGAGTACCAACTATCATCCACAGACAGATGGGCAAACAGAGATTGTCAACAAATGGGTGGAAGGGTATTTGAGGAATTATGTGGGAGGGAAACAACGCACTTGGGTTAGATGGCTACACATGGGGGAACACTGTTACAACATGACATATCATATGTTGATCAGGATGTCACCCTTCATAGCACTATACGGGTATGACACACCTTCATTCTTTGAGATAGTGTTTAGAGACAACAGGGTCCCTGAGGCCAAGGATTGGATCGAGGAGAGTCATTGGATTCTCAAATCAGTTAAAGAGAATCTGAAACACAGAACCAACAGAAGATGTATGCAAATAGGCAGAGGATTGAGCGCAGTTTTGAGGTAGGGGACTTGGTATTCTTGAGACTACAGCCATACAGACAATCCTCCTTGAAGAGGAGCGGAGCAGAGAAGCTGAAGCCCAGGTTCTACTGGCCATACAGGATCACTAGGAGAGTGGGAGAGGTGGATTATGAGTTGGAGCTACCAACAGGTAGCATGATTCATAACGTCTTCCACGTGTCATGCCTGAAAAAGGCAGTGGGACAACAGGTGTCCATTTATGAGGAATTGCCACCCTTGGATGAGGAAGGGCAGTTGGAGCTGGTGCCAGACGAGGTATTGGAGCACAGGGAGAGGAGACTAAGGAGCAGATTCATTAGAGAGTGCTTGATCCGATGGAGAGGGCTCCCGATGGAGGATGCCACTTGGGAGGGGGAGAAGATTCTGCAGCACCCAGATTTGATCTTGCTTGAGGACAAGCAATTTCTGGAAAGGGAGATTGCGATGTCCCCATCTTCCTGAATAGCCTAGAAACAGGTCACTGAGTAGTCTATACTTTCTCGTAGGCTATAGTCAATTTACCGTTAGGGAAAGAGGAGAAATAAGGAGGATATTCGATCAAAACTTAGGAAAATCCACTTTATCCTAAGACAACGAAGAATTAGATGGAAAAGGGGGTAAAAAAGGATTAAAGCGAAAACCCAAATATGACTTGGGGTAAACTGCAACTCTCAGCCGGGGTTAAATCACAATTAGATCATCGGAGGTATTAAATTTGAGATCTGACCTAATTTCTCATGATGCATATACAGATTTGGAAATCAGAGTCTAGAGGAGGTCAGGCGACTTCATTGGATTGTTTGGTGGTGTTCTGGATGAAAGCACTCATTGTGACAGGGTTCTGAGTTGAAATACACTCCCCAGTCTGTCGAGGAGATCATCCAGATCTTCTTTTTCACTTTAGAGTAAGCTCATAGAGCCATCCAGAGTTTGCGGATGTATCTAGCGCATTGTTGAGTTGTAGCGCTGAGGATTTGAGGGTTTTCATCACTGGAGTAGGTCGCGTCTTCCCAACCTCTCTGACATACTCAGACTCCTTCCAGCAGGGATCAGTAGGAAGCAAGGCCCCTCCATTAAGACTGTTTCTGACCTTTTCTTATGGAAAAAACCATCAACGCAACCCCCTACAACAATAGTTCGGGAGCACTTAGTAGAAGATCCTTCCGGGTTTGTGTGAAGTCCAACAGAGAAGTTTCAATCTTGCTCAGGTAGGGAAATTTGTGCAGGCACTACAACGACCCCTCAGAGACAGATTTCACCCCATTCTGACCACCAGAGCTCCCAGGACGAGTTTGCTAGTGCATGTAGCAGTTGCAACATTTTTTTGTGTGTCTTTTTGTAGTCCGACAGCAGTCATCCATACATCTTCCACATTTGGAGCATATCATCTAGATCGGTTAATAAAAGAAGAGCACCAAAGCTCCTAGGGCGAGTTTTCCAGTGCATGTAGCAGTTGTAGTGTTTTCGTGTCTTTTTGTAGTCTGGCAGCAGTCATCCATACATCTTCCACATTTGTAACATATCATCCAGATCAGTTAATAAAAGAAGAGCACTAGAGCTCCTAGGGCGAGTTTGCCAGTGCATGCAGCAGTTGTAGCGTTTTCGTGTCTTTTTGAAGTCCGACAATAGTCATCTAGACATCTTCCACATTTGGAGCATATCATCCAAATTAGGTTCCTTGCTTATTTATTTCAGCTATTAGCATATAATGATGTGTGTATTCAAGTGTTGATCTGACCTGTAAAGATCCACTAAAGAGTTGTTGTCATTTCCGCATTTCATTATTCTGTCATTACTTCAGTTAATAAAATAAGAACTAAGGCTCCTATTTCCCAAGCATTGTGCATGTTTATATGATTCCATATTATACATAAACCTTAGTCAGAAACCCTACATTCCAAACACACCACCATTACAGCAACAAAGACAGTTGCGTAGAACCTAGAGACAGCATCCAGAGATAGATCCACACTCAGGGATATTTCAAGAAGCATATGCATGTTACATTATACATTGGTCGCATGCACACACGAGATGTAGTGAGCCAGGGCACGTACACACGCGGGTTGCACTACTGATAGGTTACATACCTATTTAAAGATTGATATATGTTGAGGATTATTGCCTCATTTCAGTTGGTGCTGAGGGTGTAAGATGAGTCTTGCATTATAGAGTTGGTGCTCTTGTAGAGTTGTACTCTATTTAGTTGTTGTTGATAAACCTCGGATTGTTGTCCATAATAAAAACAAAAATTGTACATACATCTTGTGTTCTTTGTGTTACTTGAGGTGATGACTTGTTGATGATATGTGTTGTTGATATATGTTCACATCTAAATGGTTATAAATGAAAACAATGGGTAATGAATAAATGTTGAATGTTAACTAAGGAGTTTTATGTGAAGAGGGAAGTTTTGGGTAAGAGAACCCCACACTCATTCACCCCCCCCCTCTAAGTGTGGTAGGTGTGTCCAACAAAGGAGAGATGATGAATTCAATTGATATCTATGAGACCAACTAGACGATGGGATACAAGCAATTGTTGTCTCATGTTACAGTTGCCTACAAATCTTTTCTTTTGTGTTGTAGAAGTCTTTGGAATTGGTTATGTGGCCATCTACTGTCAAAATGTAATTTAAGAAAATAGATAAATATTGTAGGATACCCAGTCTTGCACACAATATGGGGAAATGTAGAAAAGGAGAGATCTCATGCATTCAATTGATACCTATGAGACCAACTATATGATGGCATAAATGCAGTCTTTATAATTGGTTCTTTGACATCTACTATCAAAAATGTAATTTGAGCAAATAGATAAATATTAAATAATGTAAGATGTTGAGTCTTGCACAAAATATGGGGAAGGGTAGGAAAGGATAGATTTGAATGCATTTAATTGATATCTTTGGGATCAACTACCTAATGTCATAAATTCTGAAAATGTATACATGTGCAAAGCCAACCTCCAAACCTTAGAAACCAATTTATTCTAATGTGGATGGGAGAAGAGAGAAACAAGTTACCAACATCAGAAACTCCCACCACAAGATTCTCCCCTTCATTTTGTCAACCTTACTTCAGTTACAATTTTTTTTCCCTGATGTTTTGTCTTTGACCTTGTTGCTTGCTGGAAACAATTGTGTCTTGCATTGAACAACTGATAGTTATTGCCTTTAACTTGCCTGAAAATTCTGATCTTTCTCCCCTTATGTGAACATATGCTCTGCACTCCAACAAGTTAACACTCAAGACTCTCTTCATTGTTTCTGAATTACAAGCCTTCCATTTTCCTTATTCCAACTCTTCATCTCTTTTATATTCCATATTAGTTGGTTGAACCATGTTCTTATTTTTTCTAGTTCTCTCTTTATTCCTACTATAATGTCATCTTCAAGTACTGTTGAGACTTGAAAAACACAGGTCAAATTTTCCACATAATGAAGGTGTTTTATTTTTGTGTTGGCAAGCCAAGAACAATTTCTGTGTCTATCCTGAAGGTAAACTTTCAGTTTCTTTTCTGGGCCTTGTAAATTCTACATTCTCTACTTCTTATTCATTATTTTCCCATGTATCCTCCTTTCTAATGATGGTGTTTTATTTTTTTGTTGGCAAGCCAAAAGAAAATTTTGTGTCATACCTGAAGCTAAGCATTCAATTTTTTTCTGGCCCTTTTACATTCTTTCTTATCTACTACTTATCCATTTCCTATTTTTCTTTTCCGACATATCCTTCTTTCTACAAGGCAATTTATATGGATTTTTTAATAGAATTTTGTGTTTCATTTCTTCTACTAAGTACTTGTGTCCCCAAGAAACATCTCTGGTTCAAACATTATACTTCTTAGGGATATTTTTCTTGATCTTTCCCTAGGATTATGATGTGCATTTTCCAAATAGCTTGATTTTCCATATATGTTGCTTGACAACACATCATTGGAATGTTTCGGATGTATGTATATCAACTAGTACTTGAAATATATACATATAAATGAATTATAACGTTGCATCATATTAATTAATTGCAATTGAAACTTTATGCTACATCAAAGAAATCAATGGCCCACAAGGAGATTATTGTAATGAAACGAATAATCAATATCCTTGTGTTCAAGACAAAGAGTACTATGATAGGGGACCCATTCAACTATCTTGGTAAGTTACTGTTCTATTACTCAATTGCTTTGGAAGAGGCAAAGAGAATGAGAAGGAACATGGGACACTGGTTATGGAAGATTCTTCCTCAATTGGTATTCGAAGATTCTATTTTCTCATGGTGACTAAATTCTAAGTGTTGCTGGGGGAATTTTTAGGGGCAGAGGTGCAAAATTATCTAGAAAAGTTGTAGGGATCCACTGGCACTACAAGGTACTATAAAATTAGACAAAGTTATGGGTATCTTCCCATTGATCGTATGTTTAAGAAACACAGATTTGTTCTCAACTTCACCTTCTTTGAGATGAAATATCAGGAGCAACCACAACATGCACGGTGCAATCCAGAGGGGATTCTGAGGTAGGTTACAAAGGCCACCAGGAAACCCGGTGTGGCCCTTGCTGGAGAGAATGCGTTGTAGAGGTTCGATGGAAGTGTGTATGGCCAAATCATACACAATTCAAACTTAAAGTTGCATGGTACTAATGATAAAAATTCCCAGATGTTTCCTTTCACGTATCTGAGGATGAACAAGAAAATGTTTCAGAGTGATAACTAGCATCACTTCATGTGGTTTGTTCGTAAGGAAACAAAGGGCAAACAGGATGAAGAAGAAGCTTGGATTCCACTGCTTGGATGATGGATAATACACATGGAAAGAAATGAGCTAATTTTTTCCCCTTTAATCCACCATCCTCGTGTTAAGCTCGAGAACCCCTTTTTGGATTCAAAGGGAAGTCGAAATTTCTAGCCTGAAATGTGAACGACACCATTGAATTGTATTTTTTTAATATAAAATTAATTAAAGATCATTTTGAATTTGATTAAATTATAAATATTTGTATTTTTTATTTTTTTATATCAATTGGAAAATTATGTTATAGCGAAAAAATTACATCACTGTAATATTTCAAAACTTTTGGTAAAAAAGCAGTGCCAAACTACATATCAATTACAAAGCCTATTTATTTCTTGGTGTTGTAAACTGTGTAATATATGTCTAGAATTCTAAAAACCATAAAAAAACATGATACTTAATAGAAAGAATGACAACTAGGATCTTCTAGATCTACATTCCATGGGATAGAGGCCTACTTCACTATCTCCATGTCTTCAACAAGCTAGTGAGTGTGCAATTTCCCCGAGTTGAATTCACTGACAGTGTTTGGTTGGAAGTCCCTGATTGATCTCTCTTGCTCAAATTTAGAAATATGTTTCTAATCAAGTTACATTATGCTTCAAGGACAATAATTTGTTGCTTATGTTGAACAAGAGTCCTCATGATTGATGCAAACTAAGAGGTGTCCTAGTGGACGTTCTCATGGATTTTTGAGAGCTTCAACAACTAAAATATAAGAGTTCACCATGCTATTCATGAGATGGAAATATATATTGGTGAGAAGGAGGAGAATTGTTTATTCAAGGAAAGCCAAAGGCTGCACAATTTTCCAACGATTCACAATGAGGATTCACATTGAGGTAGGATTCCACTTAGTTGGCAACGTTGATGTATTCAATAAGGCCCTTTACACCCTAGACCATAGTAGATAAGTCTCCAGTTCAAACCTAGCAGCTTTGACTATGCTTATTTTGATAACATGTTGAGCAATAGTTTGGAGGATTTGCAGATTGGGTTCATGAGGGTTAAGAATAAAGATCCCGATGTGGATATATACAACAAATATTTGGTATTTTTTTTTGAGTCCATTAATGGGAGTCGCCTACCAGAAGAGTATGACAACGTCGAAAGAATTATAATACCAAAATACAAAACAATGGAAAGGGTTTTAATCCCAAGGCTGGGGAGATGGAGAGCAAAGCAACGACTATTGAGATACAACCAAGAAAGAAGGTCGAGAAGGACTCAATAATAGTGCATTTATCTCGGTTGACTGGAGGTAAAGATCATCACAGTAAATTACGCACAACAAAAGGAATTCATGACAGAAGGGTTAGGTTGTCTCATCCTACAACAATTCAATTATATGACCTACAAGATAGACTATGCCTGGAGCAGCCCAGTATGGTTGTGGACTGGTTAATTAAGGTTTCCAAATCAGCTATAGATGACCTTACCATACAAGAAGAATAAACGGATTATGCTTCTACAAGTAACTTAGCTCAGCTAACTTCCTCAAACTATTCCAATGTCGAGTATTGGGTTGGATCTCCCAGAGAGAGTGCAAATATTGTTGCTGCATCTGGTCTCACAACGTTTAGAGTTGGGCTTAGCTCTCCAAAATTCCAAGGGATAGATTCTCATAATTATATTAGTGGAAAGGCTATATCCACTATGAATCTAAAGGAATCAAACTTGGGAAAAAAAAGCAGCAGCACCTCAGACTGTAGCATCAAGGGATTAATTGAACATACATCCAATTGTTCGATGTCAAATTCAGTGGTTCCAGGAGAGAGGCAATATCAAAATCAAGGAACGAGAAAGGATGAAATCATCCTCATCCCCAAACCCTGTTGGATCTTCATCGTCCATCCAATAATTGAACTCGATGAAGCCTTCTTTAACCAGTCTCCTTAAGAGATATTTTATTTACCCTACACTTCCATTGGAGTCTCATTAAAAAAAATATGATAACCCTTGTGGGACTCATACTCAGGTGTTGTTTGAGATATACAGTGTACAACCACTGTGGGTTTATAATAATATTCCATCTTACACAGACTTGTTATTTACCCAGGATTCTCATCCGCTTCAAAACATGCGTTATTATTCCACATCAACACTCCATTAAGAATTTTAGCATTTTGGTTCCACGTTTGTTCCCACGCTTTCTAACAATATACATTTGTCGACGTCAAGCCTCTCTAGTAGGGGACCCCTTCAATGCAATTTGTCTTCTCTTACAAATAATCCTTCTTTATCCCATGCTCATAACAATGCCTATCGTGAAGCCATTGCAAAAGCAACACATGATTTCGGGAAACACTCTTCAATATTTTCTTCGGTGTTTCCTTCCCTGCTTTGGGGTATTTCTCTATATTACTTTGTGGTAGAGATCCATCTTATCTTGACATCTTTTGTAATATAACTAATGGGATGTCTTGACACACATGGTTTGGCAGCCTTACAAAATGAGCCATCTAAATAATCTTTATGTTGAATATTCCAAATAATGAGGGTGGCACATAAATGCCAAGCCATATGATAATTCATTCATTTCCATATTTTGTTTGGATATAAAACCACTGAGTAATAAAGAACTTGTTTATGGAAGAAACAGAAAGGGAAAAGACTCGAATCAAGGCTAGGTTAAAAATTATTAAAAATAAAGCACGTGTTTATGGAAGAAAATTATTAAAAACAAGTTAAGTTAATTTATTTATTTTCATAAAAAAATAAAAACAATTCAATGTTTATATGGTTTCCTATTACTAATTAAGAAATGAGAATCGAAGTCATTTTGAACTAATTAAGTTAAATAATAAAAACAACTCAGTGGTATGGTTTGCAATTACTAATTAAAAAATTAAACAACTAAGTTAAGTATTTTACACTAGAGTAACATGAAAAAACTTATTAGATACTTATTTTGTTTGGAAGCATTTTATTTGAAATCCATTCTATCTAAAGATTAACAAAGCTACACCAAATATCAAGTACCAAGTGCACACACAAAATAATCATTAAGTGCATACATAAAACAATCTTAATGACAAATAACTCTATACCATGTGCACATAGAGATACTTCTATCAATGTGACAAAGATGAAAGCAATGATGTGAGATTTAATTGTTCATTGATGCCCATTTTAATAGGAATATTGTTTTTAGTTCAACTAAAAATTCATCTAGAAATGA
>SNQJ01S0032588.1:44094-57475 GCA_010110895.2 Picea sitchensis
TTCATTTTTAATTATAGGGTCATATTCTTCCTTCATGGCATTCATCCATTCTTTGTGGTCTTTATCTTGCTCATAATTTAAAGGTTCTACCACACTCATAGCTTGAGTTATTAAGGCATAGTCTCTATACCTGACCGAGGTCTTAGATTGTCTTGTTGTCCTCCTTAGTTCTTCACTTCTTTGTGGAGTTCCTTGACTTCTTCTAGGCATGCTCTGGCTACTTGTAGAATCTAAGATGCTTGGAGCTTCTCCTTGGACTTCTTCTTCTTTTTCATTATCATTTTCCTCATTTTCTTTAGGTAGATTCCACACATCATAATCATATGTTTTTCGTACTTCATCTACATTTTCATGAAACAACACATTTCTACTTCCAAACACCTTATGATTGTTAGGATCAAACATCTTATAGGCTTTATATTCTGTACAATAACCAATAAATATGCATTTGATTGCCTTTGCATCAAGTTTTCTTCTATCTTCTTTTGGAATGTGAGCAAATGCTTTACTCCCAAATATTCTCAAGTGACTCACTTCTGGTTTATATCCATAAAAAGCTTCAAAAGGTGTTTTGTTCTCTAAAATTTTTGTATGACTCCTATTCTTTAGATATACAGCAGTACTAATTGCTTCAGCCCAAAAACCATTAGAAAGATTTTTACCTTTTATCATACTGTGAGCACATTCAACCACAGTTCTATTTTTCCTTTCTTCTACTCCATTTTGTTGAGGAGTATGTGGCACTGTAAACTGTTGTTGAATCCCATTATTTTTGCAATACCTGATGAATGCCCCTGATGTATACTCCTTTCCTTGATCTGACCTGAGAATCTTGATGTTCTTTCCTGTTTGCTTTTCAACCATATTCTTGAATTCCTTAAAATATTCAAAGACATCACTTTTATTTCTCATGAAATAGACCCAAGTGTATCTAGTTCTATCATCAATAAAGATAAGGAAATAATATGCTCCTCCAAGAGATCTAGTTTGCATGGGTCCACAAACATCAGTATGCACTAGCTCAAGAATTTCTCGCTTTCTTTTGTCTATGTGCATAGGAAACTCTTCTCTATGTTGTTTTCCTAATGCACATCCTTAACATTCAACATGTCCACTTTTAAACATTGGAAGACCTTCTACCATTTCTTTCTTCTGAAGCATCATAAGATCATTATGGTTTAGGTGTCCATACCTTTGATTCCATAACTCTTCCATTGACATAGTTGTGGATGCCAACGCTTGATGATCCCTCCTTGTAACATCAAGCTTATATAGTCCTCCAACTCTAAATCCTCTTGCAATGATTTTGTAGTGATCCTATATGTATTTCACCACACACTGTGACTTAACAAATTCAACTTTTAGATCTTGATCTGCAATGGTGGATACAGAAATTAAATTCTTCTTTATGCCTGGCACATATATTACATTATGGATTTGTTTCACCTCACCAGTAGGTAAAGTCACAGATACATCTCTATACTCTTTAATTTCATGTGACCTATCATCTCCTAGATAGATCTTATGAACATCATTAATGTTTTCATGATATGTATCAAACCAATTCCTATTACATGACATATGAATTGAAGCACCAGAATCAATAAACTAGGCATTAGCATCATCAGTGTTTGCTGATAAAGAAGCATAAAAAACAAACAACTTGAGATTTTTTAAATCATCACATACTATGGCACCTTTATCAACAAAATTTCATGAATTTTTGTTATATTTGGACTCATTAAACTTCCTCCTCCTACAATCTTTAGCATAATGTCCAAACTTACCACAATAGTAGCATCCTTCATTCTTCTTCACATTTTCGTTTGTTCTTGGTGGTGCCCTGCCATTATCTAGTTTTGAATGTGGCCTTCCTTCTTTATTTCTCCTCCATGACTTTCCTTTGTAGGGTTGTTTCCCTTTCACCACCAACGCCAGATCTGAATTGTGAGATCTTCCATTGAGATTATTTTTGCACTCCTCCTCTTGCAGAAGAATACCTGTCAATTCATCAAAAGTAGGGGCCTATTCCCTAGCTACAAGACCAGTAATGAACATTTGATATTCATCCAAAATGCCATTTAATGTGACAGTGACCAGGTCAGTACTAGAAATCTTTTCACCAATATCTCCTAGCTTATCTTTCAAATCTTTGTTTCTAGAAAGAAAGTTACTGATATTTTCATTCTCCTCCATCTTAATTGAAAGAAGCTTACTCTTCAAAAATAATACACGATTTGTGTTCGTCGTCTCATACAAGCCTTTAAGTGTATCCCAAGTTTCATGGGATGTTTTGCATTCCCTAATGTGTGGGATGATATTGTCCTTGACAGGCATCCTCAATAGCACCTTCGCTTTAGTCTCTCGTCGCTCCCAATCTTGAACTGAGGCTGCTGGGGCTACTGGTTTTACTTCATCTCCACATGCAATCAACCAAACATTGTATCCTTCCATCAACATCTACAACTTAAATTTCCAATTGACATAATTTTCTCCATCTAACTTATTTGATTCATTTATATATGAATCTGCCATGATATTTGTCATCTTTAAAAAACACTAAAATCACTTTAAAATGATCTAGGCCTTTTAGAACCCAATGTATAAACTCTATACCAATCAATAATTAAAATTGTGACCCCAATCACAATATCATCTCATCTTCACAAGATAAACATGTTGAACCCTTACAAATAACCACACATTTTAGATTAACACACTACCACCATTATATTCTTCAATAAATGATATGTTAAAATTTACTTTCCATTCACTTAAATCCAACACCAAAATTACCAGTACCATAAAACAAAATTACTTTTATATTCTTAAGACTTCCAAAATTACCACAACCACTTTTATTTTCTTACTTCTTCCAAAATTACCACAACCATTTTTATTTTCTTACTTCTTCCAAAATTGCCACAACCATAAAAGACAAATTCAACTTCTACTCAAATCAAACCAAAGAAATTAGGCCATAAATAAAAAACAATATGCATATGGCTCCTTTACCATGTGGAATTTTACTACCATATAACTCCTCTACGGATTAGTGTGCAGCCCCGAGCCAACAATTCCTTATGGAAATCTTCCTTCATGCAACAAGAGATGAAATACCAAACAACCGCCTAATTTTTCCACGGTTCACCACATAATTTCTTCACACGTGCACGGTTCTTTCTCAACTCAACAAGTATGCAGTTCGCTTAACCTCCTCAACGCACAGTGGAGAAGAAAACTCTGTCTCACGGCCCTCTGACTCATGAAAAACAATAGTGACGGCTCTCAACACTCTTTTGGATCTTACGGCCTTCACAACTCTCAGACCTCACATCTTTCTAACATAGGTCAACACACCTCACAGTGCTCTCGATTCTCAGGCCTCTCCAGCTCACACGACCCTCATAGCTCTCTTGGCTCTCATACCAAATCAGAGAACTCACACACAAAGAACATACAAAACAACTTTTCTATTGCATTAGAGGCATGAGTATTTATACAGTGGTGAGATGAGCTCCATCATTGATTAGTTTCAAGATCAATGGTTGGAATTGCTTATTCTAGACGTTTCTAGTTCTTTTAAGAGTTTACCGAAGTCAGTGCAGTCGGTGCATTTATTGCAAGCTTATCTCTATCAACTACTGGACTAGTTGTTTAATTAATTTCTAAGAAAAAAGACATAACAATTACCTTTGTTTGCTCCATAATAGAATGTTTAATTCCATCTGCACAGTCTCCACCTCACTGGTTTCTCAGAATAATGTTTCCAAACCGCTAACCATCGCCCACAAAAATTAAAACCTAAGGCAATTGCAGAGATGGCCCTATTGTGCTCAACATGTACAACGTGAACATTTCATATCCATGCAAATGCAGAATACAAACATGGGCAATGAATAAGAGATGACAGACGAGGGAAAGGAGTAAGGGCTTCAGGGCTTGTAGCGAAAGAGAGACAGACTGCATGCTTGAGTGGATTGTCGGTCATTAATAACACAGGTGAACCTTCCAAATGGGTGTTGTAAGGAGGGGTGAGAAGTGACCTGAAGGAGTAGAGAAAAACATGATCCGATGTGTATTTAATACCATGACAACTCTTATCTTGTTTGATCACTATGGGATTTTGTTTTCTGATGAAAAATGAATACTTCACAAGGTCAATTTTCATCCCACATCTATGGAACAAAACTAGAGGAGAGTGTTTGGTGAACAAAGGAAACATGATGAACAAGAGGGGATGCACTACTCAATAGATAGGTGGAGTAAGTTGCACTATGGAATGTAGACCAATAAAAAAACGAGACATGGTTGTTTGCAGGACAACATAAACCAAACATGAAATGATAAGTGTGGGTGTTCAAGAGGCTCTAGAAAGATGACAAAAGTTATCAACCCTAATTGTTGTTTCTAATTTAGGTTTAAGAGTGCAATGACGATATAACCTTGTGTGTATCATGACATTATTGTGAGTAATTGATACAATTCAATTAAATGTTAGAATCCATTCAAATGAGATCCATAATTCAAAATGCACAAGAGAATCTTCACCTCAACAATTTGCAATAGTGATGATTCATTGACTTCAAATTGGGAAAAATGAAAATTTTGATTTATTGAATAATTTGTTATGTTAAAACTTTATAATATGGTAATGTTCAATATTATTATGCTATTGTTAGTATTGCACCATATTATCTCCTTCATTGTATACTTTGCCTTATTATACTCAAATAATATACTACATCAATATGACAAAATATGTATATTTTAAAATATAAAGTTTAAGAATAAAAAAAATTAGCATATACCCATTAAGATGAAATTTAGCTAAAATCCAATACCACTTTAACATAGCAAGTATAGAACAAAGTAAAAAAAGTATAGGACAAGGTAAAAAAAAGAAAAATATTGTGTTGAGGTCCATTGAAATTACAAAGACAATTCTATTCTATTCTATTCTAGAATCTAACAAATTGTGTATTCAAGTAAAGTATAATTTTTCATAAACCCTAAATTTGAATTGCATTCTAGGAGTTGTTGAGATTCCCTAATGTTCTACAACAATTAATTGTGCTAATATAAGTGTTTAACATGTTTGAAATGGAATTAATTGTGCTAGTGTAAGTGTTTAACATGTTTGAAATGGAAAACTAATGAAGGGAGTGTATGTGACCTAATTGTGAGCTTATGGATAGCCCATGAGAGCATGCTACTCAACTCATGCCATGTCAATGATGAGAATAGTAGATCGTGTTGCTTTGACCATTCATCCAAAATGTTTAACAATAGTTTTTTTCTTGTTAGAGAACAAATTTACATAAAATGACACTCATTAGATTTTCCCGTGAACTATTTGACCCTATGTTCACTTCTCTTTTAAATGAATTGTAAATTGTGTTCATGGATGTTTTTTTTTTAAGGTGGGACAGGGGGAGCACATATCTATGATACTTGGAGGCAATTCTAGCAGTGGTGAGTTGCACCTAGAGGTAGAGATGCCTCCCTCTTACCTTTAAGGAAAGATGGAGATGTGACAAGTATAATCTCATTGAAATACATGAAACATATTTTAATTCTTATTTTATTATTATTTTTTAAGATCCATTTTAAATCTCTAAATTGTTTTACTTTAAAATTCATTATCAAATTTTAAATATAAAAAAAGCATGAAGTATGATCTTTAATTCATTATCAAATTTTAAATATAAAAGAATCATGAAGTATGATCCTTTGGGAGTTTTCCATTAAGAAATTTTAAATATAAAAGAAGCATGAAGTATGATTTTTTTGGGAGTTTTCCATTTTGAAGTATCAATCTTTACTTTTTGAAAATATCCATTTTAAACTTAGAAATTTCTTTAATTTAAAATTCTTCAAAAAGTTTAAATATAAGAAAAGTATGAATATGATATTTTGGGAGTTTTACATGAGGACAAATGAACTTAATATGTTAAAATTAATTATTATTTAACATCTTGCTATTATAATAATGTTTTGATATACATATATATCTAATGCAAATTTAAATAGATATAAACATTCTGCTATAATATAGATTAATGCAGAAATAATAGTAAGTTTACACATGTAACATATACAAACAATATTCATAACATTATAACACATATGAAAGATACACAACATATAATTAACATAGAATTGGTACATATATTTTTATGAAAAAATCATCGATTGCGTGTAGACCTTTCACAAACCTCTTAGCCTTAAACCACACTACTCCAAGCTATGAGTAGTGGGTCACCCTCGAGCTAGGACTAAAATCCACCCAGGGTAAAGGAAATACTAGGCTAGGTTGAGACTACAAAAATTTGCACAATGAAACATGAAGGATTCCCTCTAAGGAGCCTACTTATGTCCACCACTCTTAGACTATCATTCCCCACATGCCTGTCCCACCCTAGGAATATACACCTTCACTATTTCTCTATCCATCGACTACTCCACTTTCCTTCCAAGGCTTCAACAACAAGTCGGATCAGGAATTCTCAGAGTTCTGTAGCTGCTGCTAGACTCCCTCTAGGAGAAATCACTTCCCCAACAACCTCGCTAACCTGGAGAGAGTTGCTCACAGGCCTGAAAACCTGCTTCTTCAACCCACGAGCCTGACAACCTGCCTCTTTGAATGAGATTTTAAGTCAATCAAGTAACCAGAGTAGAAAAATTGGGTAAGGAAAGGGATGAATTAACAAATTACAAAGGTTCACGATGGAAAAGGGTTCAACAATGGAGGAATCAACTAACTATGTGCATGCTTAGTGCGTGAGTGAATTGGAAAAGGATGCAAAGATTGGTGAGAATGGTCTGAGTGAACTCGTGAGGAAAGATGTCAAGCATGGCTTAGAATGGTCAAAGCGAGCCCTCACAATGATGGAATTTCACCCATAAATCTTCATGCATCTCGGATAACACTTGGCTCCACATGGAGTTCATTCCTCTCCCCCAAAGGAACTTATGTTAACAAAGTTTATTTACTAAACTTTAGTAATTTAGGAAATACATTATAATATTCCCTTGGGTTAATCCCTCAAGCTTAGCCCCTTTTTCCTAGCCTCTCATCCCCCTTCCCTTTCCCTTCCTAGTGGAGCTTAGCCCCCCATAACCCTTTCTTCGTTTTTGTTCTACACGCAATGATATATTTTTATTAATGATATGCATAATTACATATACAAAATCAAGCTCATTGCCCTTAACATCTAGGCTCTTTGGCCTAATAACACATAAGTCTCTCAGCTTATAAATAATTGGTGCACCATCCTATAAACATCATTAAACATCATTACAATTCAACAGGGGCTCGACCTTGAGGTATTATAATCCCCTCCCCTTATTTATGCATTTTTATCCCTGCATCTTACTTACATAACATGAAAAAAATTTCTAAAATCTTCAAAAATATGTGGGTATTCCACCCGCATAGCATCTTCATGCTCCCATGTTGCGTCCTTGGGATTGTACCAGGTCCATTGGACCTTTACAAGCCCTATGGCTCGATTCTTGATATGTTTGATTTTATGATCCAAAATGCATACTAAATACACCTGAAAAGAGTTTTCTTACTCCACCTGAATCACATTACAATCAATAACATGATTAACATCAGGTATAAATTTCTTAAGTAATGATACACAAAATATTTTATGTATAGACATAGATGCAGGCAATGCAAGAATATAAGCTACTCATCCAATCCTCTCTAGGATTTCAAATGGCTCACAATATCTGGCTGCCAACTTGGAACATTTTCTCAACTTCGAGGAACATTTGTTGGCCTTCACCTTCAAGAAAACATGATTACCCACTTTCGTGTGAGTTATTCCCTTGTCACGATATCTTTTCTCCGTGTCTTCGGCAACCTTTAAATTCTGTTTAATCTTAACCATTTTCTCTTCTATTTCTTTGAGCAACTCTAGCCCAACGACTACTCTATCAACTTGGTTGTCCTAACTTGCTCATGTGTTGCACTTTCGGCCATAAAGTGCCTCAAATGGTGACATTGGTGAAGAAGTATCTAGTTATTATTTGGTAACCATTACATTAAAAGGTTTAGTACAAGATTATAAAGTCTTTGTTTCATTGCTTGCAACTAGGCTTTCACTCCCTTTTGGTGAGTTATCAAGAATTCATCTTCAAGAGGAAGAAATAATGAAAAATTATGATTTGGACTCAAGTTAACCCATTTGAGGCACTTTATGGCAGAAAGTGCAACGCATGAGTAAGTTGGGACAACCAAGTTGATAGAGCAGTAGTTGGGCCAGGGTTGCTTAGAGAAATGAAAAAGAAAATGGTGAAGATTAAATAGAATTTAAGGGCTTCCCAAGACAGGAAGAAAAGATATGATGACAAGGACAAAACACACAAGGAATTTAAAGTGGGTGATCATGTTTTCTTGAAGGTGAAGGCCAACAGAAGTTCCCTGAAGGTTGGGAAACTATTTCAAGTTGGCAGCGAGATATTGTGGGTAGTTTGAAATCCTATAGAGGATTGGATCAGTAGCTTATATGCCTTCATTACCTGCACTCATGTCTATACATAATTTATTCCATGTATCATTGCTTAAGAAATATATATGTGATGTTAATCATGTTATTGATTGGAATGTAATTTAGGTGGAGCAAGAAAGTGATTTTCAAGTGCATCCGATACACATTCTGTACCTGAAAGTCAAACACCTCCATAATCGAGTCATAGGGATTGTAAAGGTCCAATGGACATGGTATTGTCCTCAGGACACAACTTGAGAGCATGAAGATGCTACACGGGCGGAGTGCCCACATCTTTTTGAATATTTTGAAAATCTTGTTGATGTTATGTAAGTAAGATGCACTGAGGATAGTGTATAAATAAGGGTAGGGAATTGTAATACCCCAAGGTAGAGCCCGTGTTGAATTGTAATGATGTTTAATGATGTTTATAGGCTTGTGAGCCAAGTATTTATAAGTTCGAAGGTTTATGTGTCATTAGGCCAGAGAGCCTAGATGATAAGGCCATTGAGCCTAATTTTGTATATGTAATTATGCAGATCATTAATAAAAATGCATCATTGCGTGTAGACCGACCATGAAGAAAGAGTTATGGGGACTAAGCTCCACTAAGAAGGGAAAGGGAATGGGCTTGAGAGGTTAGGAAAAAGGGGCTAAGGTTGAGGGCTTAACCCAAGGGAATATTATAATGTATTTCCTAAATTACTAAATTTTAGGAAATAAACCTTGTTATCCTAAGTTCATTTGGGGGAGAGGAAAGAACTCCAAGTCGAGAGGAACAATCTCGTGGAGAGCGAGGTGTCGTCGAGGATGCATGCATATTTATGGGGGAAATTTCATCGTTTTGGGGGTTTTCTCTCACCATTCTAAGCCATGCTTGTCATCTTTCCTCACGAGTTTTCTCTTATCATTCTGACCAGTCTTGCCATCCTTTTCCTATTCACTCACGCACTAAGAAGGCACAGTTAACCAATTCTTCCATTGTTGAACCCTTTGTCATCGTGAACTTTTGTAGTTTGTTGAGTCATCCCTTGCCTTTCCCGATTTTTTTATTGTGGTTACCTGGTTGACTTGAGTTGGTTTGAAGAGGCAAGTTGTGTGGCTCGTGGGTTGAAGAAGTAGGTTGTCAAGCCTATAAGAAACTTTGTTGGGGAAGTGATTTCTCTTGGAGGGAGTGGAGCACTAGAGCTCTGAGAATTCAGCATGTTGTGGAAGGGAAGTGGAGCAGTCGATGGATTGTGGAACAATGAAGGTGTATATTCCCGGGGTGGGACATGCATGTGGAAAATGAGAGTCTGTGAGCTTGGGCGTAAGTAGACTCCTTGGAGGGAATCCTTCCTATTGCATTGTGTAGCTTTCCATAATCTCATCCTAGCCTAAGATTTTCTTTACCCTAGGTGGAGTTTAGTCCAAGCTCTGGCGATAGCTTGGAACAACGTGATCTAAACCTCGGAGGTTCATGGAAAGTCTGCAAATAGTTGGTGGTCTTCTCATAAAAAGATAAGTACCAATTCTATGTTAATTGTATGGTGTGTATCTTGCATATGTGTTATAATGTTATGAGTATTGCAACATGTTATATGTTATAATCTATATTGTAGCAGAATGTTTATGTCTATTTAAATTTGCATTAGATATATATGTATATCAAAACATGATAGTTTCAAGTGGCATGAGTGGGTGGATGAGTTTGTTAAGATCTGATTTCAGAACAGTTTGGTTTTGAACCAGTGGCCTATGAGGGAAAAGTTACAATTTGGTATAATGGATAGTATTTAAATATAAAAAATGTCATTTTAATTTGATATTTAATTATCACTTAACGTTTTAATATTATAATAATTTATATTATTTTAATATAAAATTTAACCCCAAAGTACAAGTTTGTTTATGAAGTGCTCGTCATATTGGTGTAACTGGACTTGGAGAAAGTCCAACTTTCATGATCACTACAGTGTGATCGAGCCTTCTGATGAATGACAATCACTCATTATGAACTTGGCTCCGTCGCTAATCCTATATAAATAAACTTGCCAGCCATGCAAATTTCCATTCCAAAGCCATTATGCAGGAAACGGAGAAAATCATGTCAGAGGAGGAGAGGAAATAACCATGTGTGACGGTGGGTCTTCAAGTTCGATTTCAATGGTGGAAGACTTGGAACGCATCATTAAGAGCTATAGCGACGGATCCATAGTACGTGCGGACGAACCTTCTGTCCACCTTCGTCCACTGAAGGTGGACACAAAGACATCAACATCCTGTTTGATAAGACGCTCGGCCCTGGACACGCCTCCATCTACCTCCTCCTCTCCATTCCACCACAACAACACGCCTGGCTGTAATCCTCTACTTTCATGGCGCTGGAAGAAACATGGAGGAAAAAGATTCGTTAATTGCTGAGGGACAGAACTTAGATTTTTGAAATGTACTCGACAAACGACCAAGGGCTGAGAGGAGCCGTCCCCAAACCGCTTTGGCGTCAGTACACCCATATGCGTTTTCTACAGGTTTTTATTAATTTCAATGCAATCAATGTATGAAGATATCGGACGTCTCCTCCAGTATGCAGATTGTCTCACTATTGATTTGGAATTTGGATTTAGAATGAAACACATCGTCACGCCTGCAGGTGGGTTCTTTCTTCCACGTTCCCAAATTGTTCATGGTCAAAATACCAGACTGAAGCAAACCTACTATAGATACTTCGTGCGTCAGCATGTGCTAGTCAACATTTCTCATTAAAAATTTCAACATGTTTTGGTGGCCAATATAATAATGCAGGCGAACCAATTATCATTCTGTAATCAAAGTCGATCTTCACATCCGTATTGCATTGGCAATCAATTGTTGAAGATAATTCAGCCTTGAAAATGACTCCATGGATTGTTGTATGAGATAAAAGGACACGCAGTAGGTGCGTTAATATAACGGATTTACACCGTGGTCAATGGATGTTAGAAAAGGGCTGCCACCAAAGGAAACTTAACGCCCAATTAAATTTGTTAACGTCATATCAAAAAGATTTCAAGCGCGGATAGAATTAATATTCTGTAAGGTAACCGAGGAAGGAAAAAGGAGTCCCTCTTCTAGAAAAAGGAGGACGCTCAGTAGGCGCCGACGATGCGATATATAAAATGACTACCTAAACACAATTAGCGCCAAACTAATTTGGTCAACCAGCTGTCATATCGAATACCCTTCAAGCGCAGAATGAAAGTAAATTCTACGAGGGAAGCAAGGAAGGAAAAGGGCATCTGTCTTGTCTACGTCTTGCAGTTTTTTCTTCTTCGTAGCATAGGGTCCGTGCAAATGGATGATTGCACGTCAAACAAACGCCAGAAAACAAAGGATGCAAACTTGGCATAAAGGTATTCGTACCGCCCCGTTTATTAGGTCAAATTTGGCCTTAAATACCGTAGGAATTTTAACGATTTCTGTACGATATATAACGAAAGTTAGAGTCCCATTTCTGTGTTGAGATTTTGGTCTATGGAATCTTTCAGCTAGCTAGGGTTTTGATTGAGAATTGTGTAGGAATTATAATGAAACTTAGTGTCCCATTTCTGTGTTGAGATTTTGGTTTATGGAATCTTTCAGCTAGGGTTTTGAGTCAGGGGTTTTGGTAAATTTTAAGATAACGTAATAAGTTGGATTTTTATGCACAATGAGCACAATTAATCACTTTTTAATCTAAAATTCTAATATGATGGCTAACAATTGAAGATGTACAATGAGCACAAAGACTTACACCTATTGACAATGAGCACAATTAATCACTTTTTAGTGCACAATGGGCACAAAGATGTTGGCATATTCTTAGTAGTCTTCCCAAATCAATGAATGTGATTTCCTCTTCATAACTCCCTTGTATTTTTGAATGCATCGGTTAACCTGTTTACCTTTTAACATTTACCTAATCATATTAAGAAATTACTGTAGCACTATATGATTGCTACGTTTAAATGATTAAACTTTGAATTTAGCAGGCTGGCTATAAAATCATTTTCTGGTTGTGCGTTTCATTTTCTGAATGTAGGTTTCATTTTCTATCAAAAACACAACACCCACATAAAATAAAACCATTTGAAAAAACTATTAAAAAATGAAACTTTAGTTCGCCTAAAAGCCACTCCACATAAAATTAAACTATTTGAATGCCTTATATACAACCCCTGGAAACTTATGTGCAACTCCCTGAAACTTGTGTGTAGTAAGCTTGTATAAAAAACATAAGGATTGATGAAGAGGGTAAGTCATGTTGCGGTCTTAACTGATACCAATTTACAATCCGGGAAGGTACATCCTGTAGATAGTCGTGGGGGGCTTGTATATAACCCCAGTAAAGGCCAACAGCATTGACCAAGCATTAAAATCGCGGGGAATGGGGAAATTTCACGGGTTAAGGAGATTTAGCCACACGTAGGGAAACCAGCAAATGACGATATACGAAGATCAGTGTATGCGTGTTCCGGGTGTTCGGTCTCCTATTTTTGTTTTCTGTAATGATAAGAGAGTCCAACGAACTTGTTGAAAATTTTGTTATGTAAGGAAATTGTAATAAATGCTGTGGAATAAAGTTTATTCAAAGTCCAATTTTTGGGTTATTGTTTCAAAGGTAAAATAAGATTTTCTCGGTAATTTTTTACCAGTCCATATTAGGTTATCTTACTCCCTACAACTCTTTTTCCTACTCCCCTTTAAAAATATCGGCAGCTCATAAAGTTCCAAAGCTTTAACCACACTCTTTAACATAGAAATGACTGAAAAAGACTAGGCGGAAAAATACTAAGGACATATATTAAATGTCTTTGTTTAAGAAAAGACTAAGAGAATATAGTAGATAAGTTGTGGATGGTTTTCGATGGGAGAAAAGA
>SNQJ01S0032588.1:57485-70514 GCA_010110895.2 Picea sitchensis
GTTTGTTTATGAAGTGCTCGTCATATTGGTGTAACTGGACTTGGAGAAAGTCCAACTTTCATGATCACTACAGTGTGATCGAGCCTTCTGATGAATGACAATCACTCATTATGAACTTGGCTCCGTCGCTAATCCTATATAAATAAACTTGCCAGCCATGCAAATTTCCATTCCAAAGCCATTATGCAGGAAACGGAGAAAATCATGTCAGAGGAGGAGAGGAAATAACCATGTGTGACGGTGGGTCTTCAAGTTCGATTTCAATGGTGGAAGACTTGGAACGCATCATTAAGAGCTATAGCGACGGATCCATAGTACGTGCGGACGAACCTTCTGTCCACCTTCGTCCACTGAAGGTGGACACAAAGACATCAACATCCTGTTTGATAAGACGCTCGGCCCTGGACACGCCTCCATCTACCTCCTCCTCTCCATTCCACCACAACAACACGCCTGGCTGTAATCCTCTACTTTCATGGCGCTGGAAGAAACATGGAGGAAAAAGATTCGTTAATTGCTGAGGGACAGAACTTAGATTTTTGAAATGTACTCGACAAACGACCAAGGGCTGAGAGGAGCCGTCCCCAAACCGCTTTGGCGTCAGTACACCCATATGCGTTTTCTACAGGTTTTTATTAATTTCAATGCAATCAATGTATGAAGATATCGGACGTCTCCTCCAGTATGCAGATTGTCTCACTATTGATTTGGAATTTGGATTTAGAATGAAACACATCGTCACGCCTGCAGGTGGGTTCTTTCTTCCACGTTCCCAAATTGTTCATGGTCAAAATACCAGACTGAAGCAAACCTACTATAGATACTTCGTGCGTCAGCATGTGCTAGTCAACATTTCTCATTAAAAATTTCAACATGTTTTGGTGGCCAATATAATAATGCAGGCGAACCAATTATCATTCTGTAATCAAAGTCGATCTTCACATCCGTATTGCATTGGCAATCAATTGTTGAAGATAATTCAGCCTTGAAAATGACTCCATGGATTGTTGTATGAGATAAAAGGACACGCAGTAGGTGCGTTAATATAACGGATTTACACCGTGGTCAATGGATGTTAGAAAAGGGCTGCCACCAAAGGAAACTTAACGCCCAATTAAATTTGTTAACGTCATATCAAAAAGATTTCAAGCGCGGATAGAATTAATATTCTGTAAGGTAACCGAGGAAGGAAAAAGGAGTCCCTCTTCTAGAAAAAGGAGGACGCTCAGTAGGCGCCGACGATGCGATATATAAAATGACTACCTAAACACAATTAGCGCCAAACTAATTTGGTCAACCAGCTGTCATATCGAATACCCTTCAAGCGCAGAATGAAAGTAAATTCTACGAGGGAAGCAAGGAAGGAAAAGGGCATCTGTCTTGTCTACGTCTTGCAGTTTTTTCTTCTTCGTAGCATAGGGTCCGTGCAAATGGATGATTGCACGTCAAACAAACGCCAGAAAACAAAGGATGCAAACTTGGCATAAAGGTATTCGTACCGCCCCGTTTATTAGGTCAAATTTGGCCTTAAATACCGTAGGAATTTTAACGATTTCTGTACGATATATAACGAAAGTTAGAGTCCCATTTCTGTGTTGAGATTTTGGTCTATGGAATCTTTCAGCTAGCTAGGGTTTTGATTGAGAATTGTGTAGGAATTATAATGAAACTTAGTGTCCCATTTCTGTGTTGAGATTTTGGTTTATGGAATCTTTCAGCTAGGGTTTTGAGTCAGGGGTTTTGGTAAATTTTAAGATAACGTAATAAGTTGGATTTTTATGCACAATGAGCACAATTAATCACTTTTTAATCTAAAATTCTAATATGATGGCTAACAATTGAAGATGTACAATGAGCACAAAGACTTACACCTATTGACAATGAGCACAATTAATCACTTTTTAGTGCACAATGGGCACAAAGATGTTGGCATATTCTTAGTAGTCTTCCCAAATCAATGAATGTGATTTCCTCTTCATAACTCCCTTGTATTTTTGAATGCATCGGTTAACCTGTTTACCTTTTAACATTTACCTAATCATATTAAGAAATTACTGTAGCACTATATGATTGCTACGTTTAAATGATTAAACTTTGAATTTAGCAGGCTGGCTATAAAATCATTTTCTGGTTGTGCGTTTCATTTTCTGAATGTAGGTTTCATTTTCTATCAAAAACACAACACCCACATAAAATAAAACCATTTGAAAAAACTATTAAAAAATGAAACTTTAGTTCGCCTAAAAGCCACTCCACATAAAATTAAACTATTTGAATGCCTTATATACAACCCCTGGAAACTTATGTGCAACTCCCTGAAACTTGTGTGTAGTAAGCTTGTATAAAAAACATAAGGATTGATGAAGAGGGTAAGTCATGTTGCGGTCTTAACTGATACCAATTTACAATCCGGGAAGGTACATCCTGTAGATAGTCGTGGGGGGCTTGTATATAACCCCAGTAAAGGCCAACAGCATTGACCAAGCATTAAAATCGCGGGGAATGGGGAAATTTCACGGGTTAAGGAGATTTAGCCACACGTAGGGAAACCAGCAAATGACGATATACGAAGATCAGTGTATGCGTGTTCCGGGTGTTCGGTCTCCTATTTTTGTTTTCTGTAATGATAAGAGAGTCCAACGAACTTGTTGAAAATTTTGTTATGTAAGGAAATTGTAATAAATGCTGTGGAATAAAGTTTATTCAAAGTCCAATTTTTGGGTTATTGTTTCAAAGGTAAAATAAGATTTTCTCGGTAATTTTTTACCAGTCCATATTAGGTTATCTTACTCCCTACAACTCTTTTTCCTACTCCCCTTTAAAAATATCGGCAGCTCATAAAGTTCCAAAGCTTTAACCACACTCTTTAACATAGAAATGACTGAAAAAGACTAGGCGGAAAAATACTAAGGACATATATTAAATGTCTTTGTTTAAGAAAAGACTAAGAGAATATAGTAGATAAGTTGTGGATGGTTTTCGATGGGAGAAAAGAATTTACAAGAGGCTATGTCTTTTTTGGGAAAGTTATAAAAGGGATTTACATAATTATCATGTGAGTTTATTGATGTTTCAAGGAAAGTAAATGTGAGTTTATTGATACTTTTGGAAAGTAAATATTACAGTTTAATATGTTTTTGTTTATTTCCCACTCCTATCTTCACTTTCATATATAACTGAGATAATTTTTTGTTTTAAGGGAGATTCACTTTTGCAAAATTCAATTGATATGTAAAGTTTATGAGTTAGTCCAATCCAATTGATATCCATCTCAATAAAACATAATTCAAATACAGAGAGATATTAATGTATGAGAATCTACTTAAGACATTTAAAAGAATCATAGAGGTTATAAGCTCTTTTGGAAACCATAAACTTAATCTTAATTTTAGTTATCAAAAACATAATAGGAGGGAAAGGGGTTTGTTCGATAATATGTGTGGATAGGGTAGTAGAGAGACACGCATATTGTAGAGAATTTTGAAGACCATAGTGTTTTTTATAGCTTTCCAACTAGTTTGGACAACTTTGTAATCTATATTGCAATCATCATAATGTAAGCAATGAATAGAGTCTTCATTCCTTTCTAGTCTTTCAATATCAAGTTTCAAGGATAAATTTTGTGTCCACTACATGCATTTTCAATTGTACTTCTAATTAATATCATAGTAGTTAAAGAATCTAATTGATGTGTTTTATTTTCAAATTAAAAAAAATAAAAACACAAAAAGTTAGTAAGACAAAGTTAGTAAGACAGTGAAGACACTGAAGCATCATTTCATTGTGTACTTCTAATTAATATCATAGTAGTTAAAGAATCTAATTGATGTGTTTTATTTTCAAATTTAAAAAAATAAAAACACAAAAAATTAGTAAGACAGTGAAGACACTGAAGCATCATTTCATTGTACTCATTGTAATTTGTAGTTTTATTTTGATGGACCCAAAATTGGTATATCCAAAAATGTTTACAAATAAAAAAAATTACACGACATTCTTACCTCACATTTAGTACATCTTCTATGCAATAGTCATGAGAGCCTCATGTGACTAGCATGGATAATTCTCGAGGAACATCATCCCAATAAAATGAGATATAAAGGATCTCTCAATGCTTAATGCAAAGTGTGCCAAATTTTATAATCACCCATTATGTGGGATTATTTGGGTCAAGAGTTGATAAGAGACACATCTAACAAGATTTATCTAGACGTCTTATGGTTAGAATTGCAAAACATTTTTATTTGGAAGTTTGTGCATGTTAAAATTTCATGTTCAAATGTTTGTCTAAGTTTATCTATTTTGAGATATTATGAAAATATAAAATATTTATGTATTCAAAATAATATTGTTATTTTAGTTTATTACCATTATCCACTATCAAGAAACATATCCTAGCTTGTATAATGCATCTCACTTCTTTATTTCATTGTATAAGTCCCAACATATGGTGATCCTTTTGTCAATGTGGTGTCCATAATGTTAGTGATTTTTGTACTCATATGATATTTGATTCATTATGGGTATTTTCTTAGCTTCATCTTCCTCTGTGAGACATGCTCTATGTGTGATCATAAATTAATGTTTTTTAATAGCGTAAAATGAACCATGCCATAAAATAAATAATAATATGTTGAAATTAACAACAATGATAAGGAATAGGGGTTGAAGCCACTTCTGTCATGAGGGTATGAATGCACATCAAATTCATAAGAAAAAAGTAGGAATAGATCACCATGTAATTAGAACTCAAGTGAGAAACAAGTTTTAACTCTATTGATAATAGGATGAATGACTACATGGGAGGAGGGACACATTTTTTAATAAATTTTCATACTAATATATATCTCTACTTACTTAGAGTAATTAATTAATTAATTTAACTAATACATATTTACTCACTAATTGATGACTAATTAATATAAGTAATCTCAACTAACTTAGTGATATGTTATTAATGAGCTTAGAAAAAAATAACTCATGTACACAATATGTTGTGTATCAATCTAAAACATATCTTCCCCTTGACTAAGTCTTTGTCTCAAAATTGTTCCTAAACCTATCAATAGTCATGAATTTATTGCTTACATAATAAAAGTAGGTTCATTAGATAAAATGGTCTTTATTAACATATCATGTAATTACTATCCTATGGAACCCAATTGACTAACATGTGCAATAATTATATCCATTACATAAGTAAGTCTTACTTCCAATGGTTGTCTTAGGGATACAACATTCCATTCATTTGTAAAATGATTTGAACTTAATGAAAAAGGAAGACATGGATAAAACAACAATATGTTGATGAAGTCATTGATGTGGCACATATGGATGAACATCCCAAGGAGGATGAATTCCTAGCAGTGTACCTGACACAAGGATACTTCTATAACTTGGTTTGTTTGGTTGTTTCAAGTTTCATCTTCGAGTTGTGTGCATGTGTAGTTTATGGAATGACTTCATTAAATAATAAATATAGATGCAACTTTTATAAATCAATATAAATCCTTTGGAAAGATGAATAAAATATGAGAAATGTATTTTACTCTCCTCTTTCTTTCTTATTTTCCTATTTACGGTTGGATGTAATTATAGATTATATTTGTTCCTCATCAACTCATATCAGAGCCTACAATTAAGGCTTACTTTATAACCTAAATCATGTTCTTCAAATCATATCCCACCCAATATTCATTCAACATTAGGATTTTTTTAGGCCACCATCCCACCTCACATTCCCTCCTATTTAGATCTAGTTCCTCTAGAATAATTCCCTCCCACCCAAGTCTCTCTTGGTACAAACACTAGACAAAACTCTTCCCAGGGATTCTTATTTGTAGTGACTATTTTTACTGGCTTTGTTCCCACCCAACCTAATATTATTCAACATCACATTCATAGATGCAGTTCTCTTGGCTCAACACCCACCCAAAATACTTCTCTTCACCAAAATATAGGTTTTGTTTTGGACGCTATCCTCCCACCCAAAAATGATATATTGTTATTCTACAACAAGAAATTCCCTCTTCAATCATGCCTTCACTCACCTCTTCTTTAGCACTAGTATATTTCTCCCACATCATCATTTCCCTAGCTCAAGTCTTCATTCAGGAAATACATAGTGAGTCTCACACTATCCCTTTTCAATTGGACACACAACTCTCCATGCCAAAATATAATGGATAAATGCAGTGTGAAATATTAGAATCCCAAATCCACAGTCTCACCATGTATTTGCAAACCTTCCCTATACTGCCAAACTATCATAATTTTCTCCTCATCGGAAACAAACTCAAAGGAATCACCTAGGTTTTGTGGAAATCTCACATTATATCCCACTCTGCAACTCACTCTACCACTCAAGTTTCTAAGCACATTACGACTTGGGATTCATTCTATGAAGCTCTATAAAGACATTTTTACACTCTTAGACATCCTCAAAATATGATGTGTTGGAAACTATAGCTTCCCTAGAAGCCATGCCATAGAATCTAGTGATACATTTACATGTTCTCCAAAACTCTACCTATAGCTCTCGATCACAGATTCAAAATGAATACTTATTCTCAAATTCATCTCTAGTTTACTAGTTGTTTTCAAACAACTTTATTTGAGTACACAAACTTTTAACAAACCTTCCTTTGTTCTCTCATGGAAGAAAAAAAAATGATTAGATATCCTCATTTCACTCCCCATAAAACCCTACTCCTAATGCTCTTTAGAGACCTCCTTGATGGTGTCAATATCACAAAACCTTCGAAACTATAGCTTCCCTAGAATCCATTCCAGAGAATCTAGTAATACATTTACATGTTTTCTAAAGCTCTACCTCTAGCTCTCAATCAAATTTTCAAAAGACGTACTTATTTTGAAATTCATCTCTAGTTTACTAGTTTTTTTCAGACAACTTTATTTGAGTACACAAACTTTGAACGAACCTTCCTTTGTTCTCTCGTGGTAGAAAAAAAATGATTATATATCTTCATTTCACTCCCTCTAAAATCCTACTCCTAATGATATTTAGAGACCTCCTTGATGGTGTCACTATCACAAAACCTCTAACCACTACTTAGTGCCATTCCCTTTGTTCTTCCTACAACGTCATACCCATCCTATAAACCCTTAGGATCTAGATTTATTTCTTCTCTTAATTACTAATATGTTATCCTTAAATGTCCCTAATATTACATTTTTCCATAACTACTAGATCAAGTATTAACTTGCCAACCATGGAAACCCTTAATCAAGAGAACTAACCTAACTTAGAGTGGCATGTAACATACCCAGGACCTGAGCTAGGTACTGTCACTAAAAACCCAATATCTATCATAACCTAATTTTTTGAACTTTCTCCAATTCATACCATGAGTTCTCCCATACCATTAATTACTTAATATGTCATTCATATGAACACAATTATGCAATCCTAATGATATATAACCCATGCATAATTATTTACAATTATAGCATAACAAAATTAACATAAATAACTCACATTTTTCAACATAATAACACATAAAAGACACTTGTATTTTAATCAAAATCACCAAGTAGATGTAGACCTCATATGTTCCTCCCAAACATAGAGATTGTTGTTCATTCATTCTCAAGATAATTTCACCCTCGAGTTAGGGCTATGACTCCACTAGTGAAAAGGCTACCTAGCCAAACTAAGGTCCAACATCACCCAAATCCATGACAAGGCCAATAGCACCTACTTTAGCAACAATCCCACCTCACAACATATCCCACCTAAGGAAGTCTACCCCTTCATTTCTCCACAGTATTTCAGTTGTCCCACTTTCCTTCCAGGGATTTAGCAACAGGACGACGAGGATTACTCAAAGCTTTGTGGCACTCAAAACACAAGGATGCTCAAAGAGTTATAACACCCACTAGGCCAACACATAGGGAAACCTATTCCCAACAATTTTCTCACTCAAAGAGAATTCTCCACCGGATTGACAACCTTCTTCTTCAACCCAAATCACCAAGGATTTATAGGGTAACAGTAGTTTCACACCTCGCACTCTCCAATAAATTGTATGGATGATAGAGTGGAAGAATTGAATGGAATGAATGAATGAATGAGAAATACCCTAAATTCCAAACATTATAAATGCATGTTCCTATCATGACACATGGTTTTCAAAGAACTACTTTGACTCCACTTGGTGATTTGTTCCCCTCGCTTAGGAACTTAGGATAGCATAATAATATAAATACTTAGGACTTAGGACATAGGAATAATATTATTTTATTCATTGGCTTAAGCCCAATTTACTTATCAACTTTTCCTCTCAAGTCCCAGCTCCTCATACTCTTTCATATAACTTGTTATATAGTCATGATGTATTTTATTAATATATATGAGTGATTACATTTTTCAATGTTGTCTCATAGGCATTTTATCATATAGTCTCTCTGGCCTAATAACCAAACATTCACTCTAGCCCAAAACATATATACAAAGGAACTATGTCCCAAAACATCCTACCTCACCAGCCTATAAAACATATGTACAATTACAACTTGGGGGTATTACATCACACCTCTATCTTCTTCATTGTTTTAATTTAACCATTCACAATACAATATTTAGGCATTCCAAAGCATCCAAAACCCTAACCCATGAACCCAAGTGACATTTCAAACCTACTCCCATAATTATTATTAGATTACAATGGGCCAAAACAACATTGGTCAAAATGCCACAAAAATATTACAAAAATGGTCCCCCAAAAAAGGTTATGCATTGTAAGATTATTATATTTCCACCTAGAGAAATGCATATGAAAAGAATATAAGAAATATCCAACATATTGTTCCCAACCTTCTATCTTCCTTCTCCTTTTGAATTGAACTAGGTACAAAATGATATCCCTCGTGTACTACTAGTTAACAGGTGTGGAGTGACCTTTTCCATTAGCTCTTTTTGAGACATCATTGATTGTGATGTTTCCCCCATCCAAATATCATATTTAGTTTTGGGAAACCCTATAAACACTAATGTAAGGTAACATATGATGCTCAAGAGAACACCTACCAACTTACAAAATAGGGAGAAACATATGAATAGATCTACATTTCCATTACACCTCCTAACAAAATAATGTCCCCACTAGTTCACATTGGCCAAAACATGGTTCATCAAGACAAATTTCATAAATCACTTTTGCTTCCTGTTATCCACCCTAAAAATATTAATAATGAGACTCACTTTCAACCACCTTTTATGAAACCACTAATGGACACATTTTAAAATAACTTTGATCCCCCCATAGATTTACCTCCTCTTGATGGCATCAAAAACTCCTAATTAGTGTCTATCACCCATTTTCTTGAACTCCTACCCATCTCTTATCACCAAAAGAATCCATTTAGATTGAACATCAAATTAGGTCTCTCCATGAAACTGGATATATCTAACCCAACTCCTCATGATTTGGTTCTCTTTCCTTCATTATCTCTAAGAACAAGATAAGGGTATGACACCTAATTACTTACTATAGTGCACTCAATAAAAAGTTAAAGTGAAAAGTACTATCATTTTCCTCTAATTGATGATCTTTTGGACCATCTCAAGGGTGTACGATACTTTACCTAGTTGGACTTAAGCTGTAGGTTATCATCAGATTCACATGAAGTCTAGCGACACATGGAATACTACACTCAAAAAATATTTTTTGGTGAGGTTCGAGTATGTAATAATATGTTATATGATTTTTATTATGTAAACATTAATTATAATGTAAATGATAAGCATATGATAAGTCATGACCTTTGGAAAGAACATGAATTATCATTCCCTAAGTGTATTTATATACACGTATTATATATCATATGATGTCAAGTAAATATGTAAAATGGATATTAAACATAATATTATTTATTACAGATATATTGAATTATGTTATGTATTCATGACTTTCTCATGAATTGGACCACTGGATCCACTTTATTCGGTATCAACGAAGTATTTTCGCCGACCCATGGTCAAGTTTAATCTATGATCAAGTGAATTTTTCCGATGACTAAGAAAAGGAGAAAGAAAAAAAAAATTGCAAATAATCTTCAGCTTTGTGGCCCATTATTTTCTCATAATAAAGAAAAAAAGAAGAGAAGAAAAAAAAAAAGTAAAATGTTTTCTTAAAGTGCACATGTAAAACTATAAGTCAAACACAAATCCATAGTTGGCAATAATTTTTATGCAAATAAGTGTTACAAAATGTTTCCCTTAATCAAATATCGAAATTGAGTAGAACATATGAAAATAGATACTACAAAGTTATTAGATAGAACTCAGTTTTTTTTTTTTTTTTTGTTGATTCTACTATCCCTGACCTACAGGACTAGCCTGTGGTTGAGATGCCATGACCGAGGGAAATATAAGCCATCAAGATCACCCGAGATCACACCCGGCCTGGACCACACCAGCCATTAACATGGTTGGATTTGAGTTGTCCATGGGGGTTTCGAACCAATGACTTTCACTTACAGAGTTCCCTAACAATGCACTCCCTCACCGACTGCTATAGACATTGGGGAAAACTCAAAGACAACCTGAAAAAATCTCATTGAAAATTCAATGAAACAAGAGAAATTGGAAATGTGTCAAGATAAGGAGGGTCACCTCAAACAAAAATGTGAAATTGACAACAAGGAAGAACAAACTCAAGAATCAAAGAAAAGAAAATCCAACTTGCAAGTATTGCATCAAACACCACTCCTACAAGACGCCACATGCCAATGTACTGAAAAATAGCAGTTGAAAGATCAAGAACACGAATCACATATAAAAAAAATAGAAGAAAAAATAGTCAAACTCCAACAAAATCACACATAATTAATGGAAAAGTTTAAAAAAATGAAAAAAAATTATTATTACCAAAGATTAAGAAATTGTATGAAATTGAACTTAATTGGAGAAGCAAGATACATCAATTCATAAATTTCAACAACAAATTAGTAAATAAAAAAACACTCATAAAAAAGAGTCTACAAACATCAATAAAGAACTATCGTCCAAAGATGATGAAATTTCTCAATTGAGAAATCACAATAAAAATCTGCTTGTAGAAATGAATAAATTGAAGAATAAGAGAAAGGCATAAAAAGAAACCCAAACCATGGATAAGGGAACTAACGCCAACTTGAGTGACACAGAAAAACCTAATGTGGTTTCTAATGAAGTATTATAATAGGAAGTGTTTCCATAAGTTGATCTCAACAAAAAATTCTATGGTAAAGTAACATTCACATATTTAGTTCAAGTCGACATGTCGTTGAACATCACTAGTAAATTCATAGGTCAATCAAAGGATGTTGTCACACCAATAGATATAAAAAAAATAGATATCATCCTAATGAATCAAGTAAATCATGACAAGACTAAACCATACATTAAGTAAGATAAAATTTCTAGGCATCGAAATATATATGTGCCCAGAAGTCAACAAAGAAGAACATATCCAAAATCTTATCATCATAGAGTTCCAAAAAAAATCCACCTCGGATGGATTGATTCTTTTTCGATGCAACAATATTGTTCAAAACTTTGATTCTGATATTGCCTCATGTCTTCAATGTTATCTAATCAATAGCAATTACAAAAGAAAGTCATTCTATTAGAAGTGTTTCTCATTTCCTATGCTTTGAGGAAAAATCATTTTTAAGGGGGGAGACTTGTAATATACCTAAAGTATATTACATTTATTATCATGTAATAATATGTTATAGGTTTTTTATTATATTAATATTCATTATAATGTAAATGATAAGTCCATGATTAGTCATGACCTTTGACAAGGACATGGCTTATCGTTCCCTACGCATATTTATATACACATATTGTATCTCATACGATGTCAAGTAAATAAAATATCATTTATTATGGATATATGGAATTATGTTATGTATTCATAATGTCATCACGAAGTGGACCACGAAATCCACATCAATAACTAACTAGGTGATTTTTTTTTAATAGAAGTTACTAGCAACAATTATTTAAAGGTGTGGGATAAAGTTTATATAAAATATGCCTTTTTTTTACTAGTATCAAGATTGAGAAAAATGCTTCGATCTCCAACACAGCAATGACAAGTACCAATTATGCCTTACTTGTTAATTAAAGAATATTAATTCGACCCTAATTACGACAAAATTAGGGGGGTGGGCTAACATCTTGCCGTAATTAGCTGAGCAATCTTCCCCTCTCTCCTCAAACCAACCTTTTGTTTTTTATCCTTATCATCTTATTTTGTCATTATCACTAGCTCCCCTCACTTCTAACAAATTAATAAAATTATTCTAAATTAAACCATCTCAAAAAAAAAAGTTGGTTTATACAACTTTATTATAACTTGATGTTGTAATAATTTTGGCAAACATAATACTAAGAATCTCATTGTCTCATCCTAACATATATAATTCTTTAAGGTTTTCCCATACATTTTATACATTTATATTTCTTGGCATATTTTTTTTAATGAGAGGAACCATATTCCAGAATTGTTGTGGTTGGTTCTCTACCATTGTAAAATGTTTCATAGTGTCATTTTATAGTTTTCCTATGTATAATATTTAGTGGTCAAATGTAATGTTTTATCACAAACTATACAATGTTCTACATTATGATGTAATAGTCTACAACACCACTATTAGAACAAAAAATTATTATAAAAAAACAAAATAAGAGAATGTAACATGTCATTTCTCATCAAATATTATAAAAATCCATGACCCTAACAACCATGTTAAGTGTGAGGAGTCTCTAAGTATCAAACTTTATAAATCTTATGTGGTAGTCTCAAACCACATATGATATAGTTTGAGTGCTTGTTTTATAAAATCACATAAAATTCAATTTATAGATATTATGTGGTAGTCTCAAACCATGTGCATGGTCCATGAGCTAAAATATATATTTTAGGACATAATATGCTAGCGTTTTCCTTATATGTTGTTTAAGTCCAAAATATCCATCCTTGATGCAATGGTAATTATGAGATACTCATACCAAAA
>SNQJ01S0032589.1:0-12813 GCA_010110895.2 Picea sitchensis
ACACCCATGTACATCAACCATGTACATCAACATCATACAATGTGCCAAAAGATATCATCCATGGAATGTATCAACCATATGCCTCTATCAACATGTCAACATGTGCATCTACCAATATGCCAACCATGTGCATCCACCAATATTCCAACCATGTGCATCTACCAACATAACAAACAAGTGTCATATCACTCATAATATGTCTCTACCATGAACCAAGTGCCTCAATCATCAAATGCCTCATGTACCAAAATATATGCTAATCAAGAAATATCAATGATGTACTTTTAGCCAAGTACTCATCATCCAAACATATACTAAACATGTACATCAACATGTATCACCACTTGTACCAAGAAAGTATGTCAACCATGCACCAATACCACAACAACATGAATCCTCATACATGTAAGCCAAGTCCACCATCGAATATGTGTCAATCAAAAATTCTAGTAGGTGCCTCTACCAATGTACTAATAGTATGCTTCAATAGATCATTGAAATTTCTAGCTAGCATCATCATCGTATAACCAAGGTGCCATAACTTCACTGCAATAACCAGCATTTTTCTTTAACAAAGAATGTCTCAATCCACACTCATGGGTTAGTTCCATGCATCCAAGATGGCCTTTCATTAATTTTTATCATCACTTTGCATAAATCAATATAGGATCATGAAAACCTGCAATAAACAGTGTCAAAACCTGCAACAAACCATGTTAGACCCTACAACACAAAGTTATACCATCACATCAAGTTGCAACCCAAGTGCCTTGTCTTTTTCCCAAGGCTTTACCACATATACACGGTTTGTTGCACAACATCTCGCATATGTATGCGACCTATTCAAGGTAAGCCTGCGTATGTACATGACTGATACCACTGTCACTCACGTATGCTTCAGTAGATGACTTACTAGATCTTCCCTTAAGGCTTCCATTATGTTCTAGTTGCTCAGTCTTCTTCACCCACTTCTGAAGGTGTCCCTGCTTTTCAAAACTTGAGCTCTGAGCATCCATATTTTCAAAGATGTCTCCCTTCCTTACTTCATTCCTACTTCTATCCATGCTATGTGAAGTTCTCATCATGGACTTTTTTCTTGTGTTCCAACAATCTTGGGATTTGTGGCCAAATCCACTACAGTTGTAGCATCTCATGGTGTTACAGTGAAAAACAATGTGTCCTACTTTATCACATATCCAACACCTTATGGTTTTATAAAATCTTCCATTATATCTCCTTTCATAAGCTCTACATTCAAAAGATTTGTGACCATATTCACTACATGAATAACAATGCCCATGAAAAATACTTTCATACCTTTGCTTTGGTGTCCCAAAGATAGCTTTTTGATGTATTCCTTGCTTTGTTCTTTTGAAATTTTCTTTGCCTTGTGTAGATGGTTGATTTGCAACATTGTCTTCATCCTTTGATGGACTTACCTCATGCTTCTTTGAGGTTTTTGCTTCAGCATGTGTAGTTTCTTTCTTGTATCAAGACCTGATTTATCATTTGGTGATCTTTGGATTTCCAAGATCTCAATCAAGATTTGTGAGTTATTCAAGAATTTATTTGACTTCTCTACTTTATTTCTAATATCAAAAACTTCAGCTTCTAACTTATGACATGACTCTTTCTTTTCATTTATTTGATTCTTCAATAGTTCCTCTATCCTTTTGGCTTCTTCAATTTGGGTCTTGATATGGACAATAGTTTCAAGAATTTTTCTAATCTCATCATCTACCTTCTTATCATCCTTTTCATTCCTTAGTCTTGTGATTTCTTCTTCCTTTTCTTCTAATTGAGCCTTATTACTCTCTTCTTGTTCCTTGAGCATTTCCCTTAACTTCAAGATGTGCCTTTGACTCTTCTTAAGAAACTTGTTAGTGTTATCCGAAAGATAGCTATAGTCTATATAATAATGGTCATTTCTATATTCATATAAACCATCTTCAACCTTCTTTTGAAGTTCTAATAGATTTCCTTCTATTCTCTCCATGTGATAACTACCATCAAACTCTACCTAAACTATCTCTATATTTTCTTCTTCACTTGTAGAGAAAAATTCAACATCATCATCTTTTGAAATATTGCAATCAAGGGTTTTTGATAATTCTTTACCTTCATTTGAAATGTCTTCAAGATCTTCCTTTTTGCCAACGTGATCACATGATTTTTTGCCTTCATTTGAAATGTCCTCAAGATTTTAATTTGTGCTATCATCACTTGATTCTTTGTATTCATTTGAAATTTTTTCAAGCTTACATTTAGAACTAATGCAATCAAGGAATTTTGTAGATTCTTTACCTTTGATGATCTTGATGAATTGGTCTTCAATATCTTCTTTCTTGCTTTGATATCTCTTCTCTAGCTTTAGCCATAGATCCTCGGCAGAAGTGCATTGTCCCATGCTCTCTTTGATAGGGCTTGAGAGTCCACTAAGAATGGTCTTGAGAGCCAATGCATCATTCTTTTTTCCTTCCCTTTGAGCTTCAAACTTTGACTTGTTCTTCATGTAAACTGGTCCACCAATGGCTGCCTTCCAAATACCTACTCTCATTTCCTTCAAATGTACTATCATCTCTATTCTCCAAGTAGAATTGTTTTCCTCATCAAGGATTGGAACTTCATCATCCATTTGTGTGTCAATGGATCTCCTCCAAGTTTTTTAAGTCTTATAGTGAAGGCCCGCTCTGATACCAATTGTTGGACACACTGACCACACTGAGAGGGGGGGGTGAACAGTGTAGGGATCTTTTTCCTAAAACTTCCCTCTTACACAAAACTCCGTAGTTAAAAATCATCATTAACTCATTACTCATTGTTGTCATTTATAACTAGTTATATGTGAATACATATCAGCAACATATATTAGCAATATATCATCAACAAGTCATCACCACAAGGAACACAAAGAACACAAAATGCATGTACAATTTTCTTTTTATTATGGACTACAATCCTTGGGGTTTTTCAGCAACAACCGAATAGAGTACAACTCTACAAGAGCACCATCTCTATAATTCAAGACTCATCTTACACCCTTAGCACCAACTCAAATGAGGCAACAATCCTCAACAGATATCAATCTATATCATAAACAAGTGCATCAACCATGCATCAACCTGTACCAAACAACCTCTAATCAACATGTAACATAAACAAGTGCATCCAACCATGTACCAAGTATTTAACAATCATGTGTCAACTACTCATCAACAATGACTCATCAATATGTACCAACATCATCAACTATACACCTCATGTATGTGCCAACTCATCAATTGCTTATCTCAACCATGACTAGTTTTGGATTGGTCAACAACCCTAACTTGAAATAATCATAACTATGTACCTGTAATGAATAAAGATCTGAAAATGATATACAATATTCTTCAGTGTATTTTATGAAATTCTTCTAGGTGTCACTACTTGGAACCTCTCAAAAAAGGAGTTATATAAAAAAATGGCATACCTTGTTGAATTCGGGCTTATTCTATAGAGCGACCTTGTAGAGCATGCCTCGCATGAATATTTGTTAAATCGATCTGAAACTATTACACAGAATACTAAAGACTATACTCTAACCAACACATTTGGTCTTACTAAATTTGGATCTATTATGAATAATTTATGACATTTTTACCCGAAACACCTTTTTTAGACTAGTTTTAGGACTAGCTACAAACCCTATTTTCCACGGAGTGTATCTCCAAAAATACAATGACCCATAAGCTTAATTTTTTACAATAGATACTTGGATATGTTTCCTCAATTTTATATCAATCTCACGGTCTGAATCATTATATAAAAAACGTTATTGCAAAAATGGTGAGATGACCTGTAAATAACATACCTTAGAAAGCATCATCAAAAGAATTTATGCTCCCTTGAATTACGGCCCTCTTTTCTTCACCTTCCCTCTGAAATTAGGCTTATATATAATTTGCTTGCCTCAGTCACCTATATATATTCATTATGCTCAAGTTTGATTGTAAAATGAGAGAGCCTTGCCTCTTATTTATACTCTCCATCTTATAGTTCACTTAACCCATTTCTAGGTCACTTAACCTATTTCTAGGTCACTTAACCCATTTATAGGTCACTTAACCTATTTTCCTCATTTTTACGGTAAATCACTTTCCATAATTAGAAAGTTCTCCATTACTTTATCATTTAAATATTCCTCTTTGACTTTGTCACCTCACTTTATCATTTAAATAATCTTCTTTGATTTTGTCACTTCATTTTATTATTTAAATAATCCTTCATGACTTTGTCACTTTACTTTATCATTTAAATAATAAATTTTTCTTTGCAAGCTCTTTTACTTATTTGACCTTTTGGGGCTTCAATCCAACATATGAGGGTCCTCCAACTTCGTAAGGCCATAACTCTCAAACCGTGATGAGTTATGTGACATTCCACATACCACCAGAAATGGCATGACACGTAATATCCATATAGAATAGTCTTACCTGAAAATATATCAAAACTCGTACCCTTATCCATCAAACAAACTTGGGTCCATTACCCAAACCTAGGTTCTCCAACTTCTCATGGCCATAACTCTCTAACCGTGAGGAGTTATGTGATGTTCCACATACCACCGAAAATGGAATGAAAAGCAATATCCATCTAGGATAGTTTCACTGACAAATTCATTGATCTTCATCTCCTTATTCCACACTCAAGCATGGGTCCTCCAACCATTCATCTAGGATAACTCAACCATAAAGCGTCTTCCCATGAGGGCTTTCAACATAAGGGGACCACTTTGGAGTTCATCCATGTGTGCACCTTAACAACCATGATAAGACTATAATGATCAATCTAACTATGCATCATATATCAAAGAAACAACTTTGAACCATCTTCATCTTTGCATCATGTATCAATGACAACTCATTAATCCATCTTCATCTATGCATGGCATCATATGCATCATATACTTGACATCTATCTAATCTCATCAAGGACAATACATATTACATTTGACATCAATCATCAATCAATCAATCCTTTGGCATCAATCAATCACTTGACATCAATCAATGACATAAATCAATCAAACCATTGGCATCAATGACAACATGATCCAATAGTTTCTTGTTGTTTCAACATGTTTTGGTTGTTTGGATACCGTATTTCTACTTGTCTCAGGTGAGGATGTGTTTTGCACCTTACTTCGAGTATTATATGGATGGATAGTTTCGAAATTATCTTGGAAGACACTGTCGAAAAGATTTCTGAAGACCGGAGGAGACGAGTCCTCCTCATCAGGTGTTTATTCTTCACCTATGTCATTTTGGTTTTCAAGCGGTACAAAAACAACACTATCATGTGCCTCCAATATTGCTTGTAAAGAATATTGTAATCCTTCAAAATTCAGACCTTCTGTGGTTGGGTTTGATCTATTTGGAGGAAAAGGTTTCCTAAAAGGTGGTTTAAATATTCATTTACTTGTATATTCTTCTTCAGCGGATATTTTCAAGTCTACGACTTGATTAGTTAACTTCTGAAAGGATTTTTGTAAACTTTCCAAGTCTAAATTTTCTTGTTCCTTTTTATTTTGGGGAGGTCTAGTGAGGATTTCTATCTTCTTTTTAGAAAAAGAGGTTGATTCAACTTCCACATTTACATTATCCTTTAAACTAAGAATGTCCTTCTCAATAAGGGTTATCTCCTCAAAATCTTCTAGTAACGTGTTTTTCTTAGACCTTTTAACCCATATAGCTATATTATGGTGTAGGGATTTAGCATAGTATGCAACAATCAAGTTTTCAGCAGGCATTGATTCTGTAGGAAATTTATTTTTAAGCGTAAGGAATCTCTTATTGAAATCCTTAAATTTCTCTTTAGGGTTCATTTTCATATTAGAAAGTTACATTACCAGAACTTATATAGATTTATCATCTCCAAAATTTTCTCAGAAAAAGGTCTCAAACTTATCCCAAGAAACGATAGTTTGGGGTTGTTGTGCAAAATACCAGGTGGAGGCATTTCCCTCAAAAGTGTAATGGAATAGCCTGAACACGAAATCCTCGTGTTCGACGTTTTGAATCCTAACAACCAACATGAATTTCTTGATATGATCCTCAGCTAATTTCTTTGAATCAAGGTCAAATTTGGGTAACCACTTTTCAGTATGTTTGGGTAACGGATGTTGAGGTCTAGTTACTGCCATGGCATCTTGATCGAGCCAAGGTCTGGCGAGATTGTTTTTCTTAGCCATGGGAGTTGGTAGGGGTGAATTTTTATATTTTCTAGATGAAGAACTTCCTTCGTTAGAGGATTTTTCTCTTGAAGAGGGTGGAGAAGACCCAGGTGGGGATGGTGGAAGACTAGATCCCCCATCACCTAGGATTAGTGCTTCAAAAGGATCGGAAATATTATCACCTAATGTGTGATCAAGAAGACCAGTGCCAAGAGGATCTTCTTGCAGATTGGAAAAATCGCGGGGCTGATTTAGTTGCCCATCAGATTGTCTAAGTCGGGATAATGCACCATGGGTTCTTAAAATTGACTCGCGAGAATTACGGATAATTTCTTGTACATCAATCCCTTTAGGAATCGGTGTCATCGGTTCAGCGGGAATGTCAGGTGTAACTTATGACATAGTGGTTGGATCAGGTATAACGGTAGGGTCTAAGTGACTACATGCCATGACAGGAGAATGATTGTTTGGGGGAGTCTTATGACCTCCCCATGCCATCAATGACTTTTAGGCCCTCCTTCTAGCGCCATTTGTTGACGGGCATTTATGGCACACTGTCAATGAGAAGGAAAGATTCGGTCTGGGGTTGTCTATTTAACCCAAGTCGTTTGGAATAATCTACCCTGACAGGTTTTATGGCTCTGTTAGCCAACTAAGATGATAAAATAACTAAAAGAGGTAAAACTACCTAAATATACAATCCTATCAGTTAACACACATCTATGCTTACTTAGATAATAGTAGTATTTTATACAATAGATATGTAGAGATACAAGGTTTAAATAAAGCCTTGTGAAAATGACCATTTTAACTAATGAATCAAAGTTTAAATAAGATGAAAAACTAAAGGAAATCGTTCTATCACTATAAATAATAAATAACAACAAATAAACAAATAAGATTGGAAATGATATAACAGTAATGGACAAAGCATTAAAGTTTGAATGATTTAATCATTATTCATTCGTAAAGTAAATAAATCAAATAAAAAAGAAAGCTAACTAACTTGATGTTGATCAACTGTAAAGAAAAGGTACTAAGCTATATTCGTCTTTCTGCGTAACGTTAGACACAAAATCATATTGGGGTGAATCTATTTTACTAGCTTCAGAACTAGCATCGTCAACAGAGATCGTGTCCTCAATATCAACTATGGGGATAGTTTTATCATGGTTCTGGTGTCGATTCCTGGTCATTCTTGAAAGAAGTCGGTTGTTCCTTTTATTCCTAAAATCTATATCGTGAACCCTCTATGTTTTTTGTTTACCGTGCCTTTTGATTTTAACTTTTTTTTCATAAACCAAATCTTGCTCAGGATTAGGGACGACAGGTACGTTACCCCTTAACTAAATCAATACTTCCTCTAAGGACTTCTTTGGGATGAATTCATGCTTCTTGGAGGTGACCTTGACTGATCGACGAGAATCAATAGAGGCATCAGGAGATAATGCAGGGTCTTTTGTGACTTGTAATTCCACTCGAAGACCTTGTAGAGAATGAGACGATAGGCAAGGGTCGGTAGACTCATAAACACACAGAGGTAAACTACTGATTAGTTCTGGTGGCAGTGAAACAAAACCATTCCTAACAAGGAAGACTTGCTAGCTATCTCCTACCTTCGATAAATGGGAATTAACAAAAACCCGGAACAATCCATGGTGGAAAAGAATGGATTCTGAGTTGGAGTTTTGTCTCTGATAGAATCCGGACATCTTCTGTAGGTTTTTAAGAAAAGAAATGGCAAATTTAACTTAAAACCTAGGAATACCATTAACAGGCGCACATGAAATAAAAATACCAATCCATAGTGTCCCTCGCATGTGACGAACTGTTTGATTATCAATAATAGACAATGTCATCGAGGCTTGAACAAATGGATCGGTGTACCTTTAACTTCATAGCACGACTTTTCGGAAATCATCAATAGATTCCAAGGGATTCCTTCAATTTTTATGTTTTTGAACCAGCAGTCTTCTTCCTGTGACAGGTCCATGGCCTCTGCAATTGATTCCTCGTCAACTTGCAACTGTAGATCACCTATATTATCTCTAGCACCATCAGAGGTCTTGGCGAAAGCTTAGGAGACTTCCAGATTAAAACCCTCATATGACTGCATAAACTTAACCCATTTGAAGATGATGAGGTAATCCACATCATCATCGTGAGAGAGAAGAACCTGTGAGCCATTCGGCTGTACCCTAAATACAGGAACCATTGACTTGATTACGATATACCAGAAGGTGCGGAATGGAGGAGTCTGCATTTGAAACAACCCGAAACAAATGATATGTTTTGCATTGTCAAAGGTGGCCCAAACACTACGATCTCGGAAGGATGATACCATGACTACCACTCTTACTGCTGATTAAACCCCAAACCAGAGGAAAAATGCACTCAAAAACCACCTCTCCTGCTAAGAAACTAATCCCTGATTACGAAGCACCATCAAACGAAGAAATGAATGCAAGTTCAGATAACAGGACAGAGATTTAATAGTTTCAGAGCATGGCGACTAGCTAGGTAATATAGTGATTAGACTGTGACATGACAACCAAAGGTAGAATTTGGATTATAGGTTTATGTCATAGTTTTAGAACCAAAATCGTGAAGTGGTAAAGCAACAATCATAACATCATTAAAAAATTATCAAGGCATAACATGAATCAAACATGACTATTTCATATCCTAATGCTATAGAAAATTTCACATAACCATGTGTTCATCAAAATTAAAAGTTTTTAGGTTATAGGTGTTTCAAAAGCTTGTTTAATTTTATAAGGAGGGAGACTTTTAGATTTTATCAAATGTGTCCATACAAAACTATTTCAATTTCATGCTTGACAGTCATGAAATTGAAATGGGTAAACGATAAGTTTATTGAAAAAAAATAAAACTCAAAAACAGAAAATGATCAATCAAGCAATTCTTCAAAAAAAATCATAATCAAACTCTTCGCAGACAGAAAGAGGCACCTAATAAAATTTATTTTTTCAAGCTTGTGTTTCGAATATCGACAAAATGATATGAATATTTGGCTTCCAACATAGAGAAGATAGGGTCAGTTGCATACATTCTAGCATTACCTGCATCCATGAGAGTGCATAATTTTTTTCATGTATCATTATTAAATAAATATGTTCCTAACCCTAACCACATAATTGATTGGATTATGATCCAGGTGGAAAATGAAGGGGATTTCCAGGTGGAACCAATATGCATCTTGGACCGGAAATTCAAAGTTCTCTAGAACAAAGCCATAAGGTTGGTAAAGGTTCAATGGACCTATTACGGTTTTGAATATGCAACATGGGAGCATGAAGAAACTATTTGGGAGGAATACTCGTAATTTTTTGTCGATTTTGAAGAAAATAGAAGATAAAAATGCAAGACTTCATTTTTGGACACCCAGAGTTCTGGAACCACATCTTAGAATTTTTGGTCGCTTGTGATGACAACCGTGATAAAATAATGGTGCAGCCCAATGGACTGAAGGCAGTGAATGGGGCACATTCCTTTGGTCAGCAGGTTGAGAAGAATAAGAGATTATGGTTGAAATTGTTGTTGGGGAGAAAACATATTCACAATCTTATATTTCTTAATATTATGATGTGAAATTTGAGTATGTATTTTATCTTGGTGTTATGCATCGAAGAGAATGCACAATTGTAGGGGAGGGAGAATGTAACATTCCCACTATAATTCTCATTTTAATTAATGCATAATGTAAATATGAATATGACTATGGCCAAGCGATGTAATATGTGAATTGTATTTCTAATTTTAATAAATATAATGTGATACTAGATACTCAGAATATGGACAGATCTGGGGGTTGATTTATCCACAAGAGAGAGAATGTCTAGGAGTTTCAAAGAGGGGTCCAATGAGGAAATTAATTATGGGTATTAATTCAAACCCATATTTTTGAATTTTATTATTATTTGGGAAAACCTTCTATTTTTGGGTTGAGTGTATGAGAGCCCAATCATTGAATATATGTCGTGGGGTGGGTGTAGAAGTCACTTCCATAGTTATTGGAAGCATGGGGCTACAGTACAATCAACATTGGGAGAGTGTGAAGTCAATTGTCTTGGGAAAATAGAAGAAATTTATATGGGGAGAACACGTTGTTTTTCACATTTTATTTTTACATGAACAAGTAGAGAGCAAGGAAAAAAGAGCATTGGAGCTAGACCAAGAAGGCTAGGAAAATTCTAGAGCATGATGGAGCGTATTGGAGCTTGAAATTAAAGATCCAGGTTGTCATTCCTTAAGACTAAACTTGTGTGTGAGTTACACTAAAAAAACAGTTGTTTGTTGTTGGTTTCTAGTAGTTTTTCCTGGCAGTGATTTCCCTTGAGTTCCCATCAGAGAGATCCTTGGTTACCTATGTCAGAGAGACCCTGATAAACGAATGGGATGCCTAATGGACTGAGAGTAGTGAAGGGGTGCATTCATTTGGTTCGGTAGGTCGAGAGAAAGATATCTGGAGGAAATTCAGGATAGTTGTAGGAGAATACCAATGGGTTGTGGGATTTTAGATGTGAGTGGACTGTTAGAGGCACCCTTCTCTTGTGGATTCCTATCCCAAGCTGGGGTGTGACTTGTTGTTGATATTTGTAACAACATGTGTATGGTTGGGTGGAATATCCTTCCCAAACATTTGGTTGCACAAACATTTTAAAAGATAGGTGTTTATTTATTTTCCGAGTTTCTCTTATGATTTTTGTGGCTGTGTTTTTACCCTATGCATGAGAATGGTTTTTATGTGTTGTCGTGGATGATTAATTGGGATGAATTATGTTCATTTAGAATTTTGTAGATGAATTTAATTATGGGTATCAAATTTTAGTTAAATATGTGTTTAACTTGTAGCTAGTAAGCTACATAAATTAACTAGGAAAAGAAATTTTTCACTTTTATGTGTTTTTCCACAATTAATGTTTCTAGATTAAGCTAGGGTATGTTACACTAAAGCTAACCAACTATATATCATGTATTTATTAAGACAAATTAAAACCAATTTTTATCCAATTATAAAGAATTAGAATAGAAACAATAGATCAAATACTCATTCTTATTATTAAGTAGGGATCTAAATAATTCAAAATACTAAATCCTCTAATTTAGTGAAATGTCTAAAATGTAAATAAAACAACAAAGTAGTGTAACCTTCCAAAAATGATGTTTAGGTATCATAAAATGATGGTATGATGTACACACACGTTTAACTACCTATAAATTTGATATGCTTATTTGTAATTATGTTACCATATAAATATATGTAATATTAAGACAAACTAAGACCCATTTTTATCCAACTATGAATGAAACAACAAAAATGGAAGGTGAATAACCAAATTAGATTGAATGTTCACTCTTATTGTTATGGTTAAGCACGGGGTTCAAAATAAGTAGATCATTGAATTATGGGTACAAAGATATTAAAAAAACGTTGAAACCCAAGATATAAATGCAACATGAAAAATGAACCCATCAATAAATAAATCAAAATATAGAATCCTTCAAATTTCTAAGATGTTAAAAAAAAACAAATATTGAAAAATTCCAAAGATCATGACATGTCCTAAAAAACATGGTGTGGAATAGGCTCACACTTTTGAGTGCCTAAACATTTAATATGTTTATTTGTTATTATAATAGTTGATGATATATGAACTTAAAGTATTATTGTTGCATAAATTAAAAATGACAAGAAATGGGTTTGCATGTAAAGCAAACCATATTTTTAATAGTGCTTAATATATTAACATAATCATGTTAGTAAAGTGGTTGATATATTTGATAAGTGTTATAAATATATTAATATTTTATTTTTTTCTAAAATTTAATAAATTTATAAAAAATTTGAACTTTGAATTTAGTTCAATTCAAATTTATCTAAAAATAAAATAAATCTATGAAAATTTTCATAATTTACTTAAATTTTATTTTATAAATATATTAACATTTCAATTTTTTCTAAAATTTAATAAATTTATAAAAAAAATTGACCTTTGAATTTAGGGTTATCTTTCAAATTCATTTAAAAGTAAAATAAATCTATAAAAACTTGACCTCAAAATTTATTCAAATTTTATTTTTCAAGAAGTTGTGAACTCACCTTTAACTAAAAATTCAATGATTCTATAGAATTTTGACCTAAGAATTTAGTCAAATTTTATTTTTCAAAATACACATTTATCAAGGTGCTCACTTTCATGGATTTTCAGAATTTTCTATAGTGTGGTTGTTGTTTGGAGTTTGGGAATTAAAAGCGTTTGTTATCTACTCCAAAATTCTCTTTGAGTTTGAAAAAATTAACCTTGGTTTCACTTTATTATTTTTTGGGTAGTTCTAAATTATTTATTTCAAAGTTTCAAATATTTCTCAAATTTAATAAATCTATCAAAACCTTATCTAAAAATTAAGTCAAATTTTATTGTTCAAGACTTTTGAATTAATCATTTCATTTTATGGCATTACTAAATTTTCTAAATCTTTTATATATATCTAAAAATTAAGTCAAATTTTATTGTTAAGACTTTTGAATTAATTATTTAATAGCATTACTAAATTTTCTAAATCATATATATATA